>CM046450.1:99323022-99615396 GCA_025506515.1 Flaveria trinervia
TTCAGTTTTTGAGTTTTTTAATTAAATATTTCCTCGTTTATTCTAAAAATAATTTATTTAGTTGTTTACCAATGTCATACATATAAACTTACTTTTGTGGGACACGTTGTTAATACGACGATACAGGATCATTTTTTATGAATTAAGAATTATGCATGTGATACTGCGTTATTTTAATATATAATTTTATATATCGAGACGAATTGTTGTAATTATTGTACTCAAGCGTTTAACTTTATAATATATTAGTTTTAGTAAACACGTATATTACATGTATTAATAAAAAATATTAAATAAAATGAATATTTTTAATTATAAATTGACAATGTAAAATAAGATAATATTGAAACACTTTTACAAAAATAAAATAAACTTTTTATTTTAAAGTAAAAGTTCTAAAATATCATACTTAAAAACTTTCTTTTATAACTCTAAATATTAATTATTATTTTTTTAAATTAAATTTTTAAAAAAACCAATTATGAGATATTTTTTATTTTAAAAAAGTTTGATGTTATAAAAAGTTTTTTATATTTATGAAAAATATTTTCTTAGAAATAACATTAGTAAAAATATTCCTTGCTTAATTTATTAAAAATTAATTTATTCTAAAAAAATTAATAATATTATTAGTAATTAACGTGATTATTAAATAAGAGCAAAAAACAGAAAAAAAGTTATAAAAAACAATATGATGTTGACATGTGTACACATAAATATATTTTTGTTAAAGTAAGAAGAATATCACGGTAAAAAAATTATTCAGGGCTTAATTAATGACTCTTATCTATGCAGTAAAATAATAAATACTAGACTAAATTACATTTTTCATCCTTTAAGTATATATAAAATTGCATGTTTCGTCCTTAAACTTCAATAATTACACAAATCATCCTTTATTTCAAAAGTTGTCACACATTACGTCATTTCCACTAACAGAAGTTTAATATCCCAGTTAATTCCATATTAAATGACAAATCTACCCTTATCAAGTAAATGCTATAAAAAAATAAAATATAAAACAATGTAAACCCAACTCTCCTTCAACCTCTTGGGCCCCATCTTTTATCCATATCACTATATAACTTTTCAGTTCGGATGGGAAAGATCATCGGAGAATCAGCCGCCATCAATTCTGAACTCTTTGTAGCTGCTATAACTAGTCGTCTTCTCCACCAATTTCTCCGAGAATTCTCGTGAAATCAAATGGTAATTGAAACCGGTAAAACGAGTACATCCCATTGCCTTTCGTGATTTCACAGAAGCAATATAAAGAAATCATGGCATCACCTCCACCATGATACCCAACGAACCCACCCTCTCTTCTACGTAGCTTGCTTCTAGATTCAACTCTCATATATCTTTTTCCCGTGCAACTTTAGTGTGTGTGTGCCATTGTGTCAAAAGAGCATTGTTTGAAGTTTAGTTATTATAAATATTGGTATAATAAATTAATAATTGCTTATCATTATAGTCAATTTAACCATGATCCAACCGTAGTGGCTTGACTTATGGCAAGAGCATTTGACGCGGTTGTCGTGAATGTTTGAGTTCTATCACTAGAAAACATCATAGGATTGAGGTTTAATTTGTATCACCAAAGAAAATGGGTGTTTAATTGTGGTGGGAGGTGGTCTGGTGGTAAGGGGAGAAATTGTCAGAGATGTATAGGTGGATCCAGGTTGAAAGAAAATGGGGTATGGGTTTTTCTTGAGGTGGTGTTTGGTGGTGGTGTGGCAGCAGGTGGTCGGGCTTGCAAGAGGAGGTGGTCTAGCGGCGGGTTGAAGGTTAAGGGGATCACCTCGGATCTAGGGTAGAGAGAAGTGAGAGTCAGTGTTGTTTATTTTAATTATAATACTTTTCATTAAAAATATTGTTGCTTTTTATTTGGTTTTTTAATAGGGGCAAAGTAGTCATTTTAAAAACAACTAAAGGAACTTTTTAACGTCTCTGAATGGAAATGACTTAATTTGTGACAACTTTTGAAATAAAGGATGACTTTTGTACTTATTAAAGTTTAAAGATAAAACTTGTAATTTTATATATACTTAAAAGATAAAAATGTAATTTACTCTAAATACTATAGTGACTTTATACAAAATTAACTTTATATAATAATCGAGTAAAACACAAGACACTTAAGTAGTTTTATATATGTCACACATGACGTACAAATGCAGTTCTCACGGTTTATAAAATCGATTATGTGTTAACACGTCTTATGGATACTGCTGATTTATATCATATTATATATATATTAATTATCAACTTTCTTATGCATTATGGGTTGTACAACATGCTTTAAGTGTTGTATCCAACTTTTGTTTTATTCATTTTTGTCTTTAACTTTTTCATTTTAACTCAACACTTTTATTTACAATTTAGCTCAAACTTTTATTTACTTTTAACTTTGGTCCATAGTTTTTATATTTGAAATTTGTTTGTTTTACGTTTTGGTCTATATTTTGCGAGTTAACACGAGACAGTTTGCGTGTGTAGTTCAACGTTTTTACGTTTATTTTCCCCCGTTATACGGTCCCGTCACAACGTGATGTCCAAGATCGACTTAGTTATTGTTTTATATGTTTTAAGTTTCGTCTACCGGTAGTGTGTCCTTGGTTATACGTTTCGGTTGATGGTCGCTAACGATGGTGTGTATTTGGTGTAATTTAGTATGGTTTTACGCCCCCGCGGCAACGCGGGACTTAATACTAGTTTCCAATAATTATTAAGATAACCAACTTTCATAAGTTATATCTTACTTTCCCCACTAATGTCATTTTACCGATACAAAAAAACTATTAACTGTATAAAATAAACCCCACAACTGAAAAAATTTACAAAAGTAAAAGTTAATTCACAAAGTACATTTTCGATACAGAACATATCGCAAAACTATCTTTGAGAATAGAATGTTGATGGTTCCAGAGTAAAAAAAATCAAATTAGTGATTATTTTATATAAAATAAAAATAAAAATAAAAATGAGATACATAAACAAAGAAACAGATCATTCCTCTTCATAACAATAAACTTTAAAAAGTGTCTTATTTATTAATTTAAAGTTTTTGCTCTTGAATGTGACATAGTGGTCACATATTCACAAAATTTAATGCTCTCTTTGTAGTGGATCCAAAATTGATGGGCATTGTTAAAGTGTTCATAGCATCAGCATCTTGAGTTTTATGAATATGAATCCACTCGTTCTTAGATGGTGGAAGTTAATTTATCGGGCATAACGTACGAAGGTTGGTTTTATATGACGCTAACAAACAATAAGAAGAAACATGTGTTTTTGGCTTTGTCCACGTCATGCGGTCTTCTTTTGACATTTAGCATAAAGAAAACTCAAACGTTTTAATATACATAACTTTCCGTGTATTTTTTAACGAGACGTAACATATTTCTAGACTTTATTGAAATTTGTTGACATAGAAAATGAGTTTTTTCCCCTTAGTTTTAGTGAGCATAATGTTTTGATGGAAAAGGACATTAGTTTAAGTTAAACAAAACAAAGTTAACTAAAACAAATTATCAAACATTTAACAATTTGTGAACGTATCTAAAACGTGTTCCATCAAATCTAACTAGTGCATCACATGCAACCTCCTATCATATCCATTGAATTTTTGGATAAAAAACCACGAGTGATGATATAACTACCATATGACGAACAATTACAATGTTGCTCATTACGCTCTCCATGGACTCCCCGAAGATCTCTTGCCCCAACCGCCTAAATAACAAGTATAGTCTGGGACGGCTCAACCGTTTCAAGGGTCACAGGCAAAGTAAAAGATTCATGTGCATTTTTTAAATTTCGTTGTTGTAAACACTCTAGCTTGAGAGCATCGATATAAAATAATATAGTAAATAGGTACCTAATCAAGTCTCACTAAATTAACTAACAACTAATAGATTTAACAAATAGGACATCTTATCAAGACTAACCAAGTAGGATACCTAATTTAGTCTTACCAAATTACTAAGAAGAAACAAAGAACATAATAGATTTGGCCGGTAATAATTCCAACTTTTATATTTATTACTAACAACAATCCCAATAACATAATTGTTAAAAATTTACGCTTGATTTCGACTCAATTTCATTCACAATAATAAGAAAACATACAAACCAAAGCGAGCCTAAAATAAATACAAAGCAAGTGTGAATGTATGATAAGTATATTACTGGACTGTTGTTGGTAAAAAATGAAAGTTGGGATTATTACTGGTCAAACAATTATATGGATTACTATTAATAAAAATAAGTAAAAGTTTGAATTATTGAAATTCAATTTACCAAATATAATACAATCACTTTGGTTGTATTCATTTTACTTGCTTGTTCTTGGTTTGTTGATAGTTTTGGGTTGTTTGTTTGTGGGCCATAGAGTAGTTGGGCTAAAGAGTAACTATGGATCGTGGGTTGTATAGAGCATGGATAAAGTTTTTGTTGGGCTTGATATAAGGAGTTCTTTGCCGAGATAAGGACCCGTTTCCTTTCTAGAAACACACGGGTTGTGGGTTGATGGATAGTCCGCCCTATCTACAATGGGTTATTTAAAATGTTAGGAGACAGTCTCAGATCTTATAATCAACACATTCATTCGCTCTTTAAACCATTGCAGTAGGCCTATTGCACCTTTAGTGCCATAAAAATCAGCAGCTTTGCATGATAAGGATTTTTATAGGTGACAATGTCATTGTTAGCATTTCCACCTCTTCAACCACCTCCGGAACTTCCACTGTTACGAAGACAATCGCTAACCTGAGCTTCCATGACGACAATAAAGTCGCAAGCTGTTACACAACGAATGCAGCAAACCCAACTATTTCAGCATTGTTGCGACGAGTAGCCATGCTATCAAGGCAATAACGTTTGATGAAATTGATGTATAAGTAGTTTTATTAGAAATGGATAATGGGTTATATAATTTCAAAAACATAAAAATCAAGGATAAGATGATTTAAATAAAACAATGAGATGTTTTGAGTGTAAAAGTTCGGTTTATAAACCAAAACGATTATGTTGACTTATCACAGTATTAGATCAACCATAAGGACATGCATACTTATAAGCACATACTCACCCCAAGGGTTCCTAAGTAAGGTAAATGAATCAATCAGTTGAATATGATTTATATGAGCACCTTGCCTAGACTAGACACCCTAATATATATGCATCTAACTCTTCTAGTATTGCATGTGTTCAGTTATAGGACTCAGGCTTTGACGAGATTTGAAATTCATAAGTAAGAATTCAAAATTTGAGATTTGAAATCATTTTGATTTAGGAACAATGCCTTAAAACATGAAATGAGAATTGTGTGCGTTCATTGTAATCAAAATATAATAATTATCATGTAAGAAATATCATATTAAATCCTATCTAAGCATAGAGGATACATGAGAGGACTCATGTGTGAGATACTTACTGTAAGGTCCCGTTCCCGGGCACCTCCCAACTGGTGGTTCATCGCACTTAAAACATTAGAAAACATATATTAATTTTGCAGCAGAATTTAAAACTTTCATTTATAACTAAAACATGTCATTTACAACATTAGTTTTCATTTCAAAATACATGACATGTCAAAATACGGATGTCAGCCTCAAAATGCTCCCAGTAGCTTATGCATCCATGCCTGCAACTCCTCAGCATCAACATACCTGCCAACTATCATGCATACAAAAGTCAGCGACACTGAGTGAGTTCTAGTTTTAATAATAAAATACTTTACTTTCGTTAAAAACCGTTCTTTCAAAACATACAATACTTTACATCATTCGTGATCACGCAACATATGTACATACAAATAATATCATTATTATCTTCGTCATTACGTTCATCAACTTGTTCATTCAACGTATTACATTATCGTTCACTTCTCTTCCTAGATCCGGTCAGGCTTTACCCTCTTCGTGGCACTCAACCACGATCACTGAGGTCGAATGACAAGGATCCTGTTCAATACATTGTTACGATAATTCATTTACATTCTTACATACGTTCGTTACATACATAGCACACGTTCGCACATTTCATACTTTTATTATCATTCATTGCTCATCTGGATCCTATCAAGCTTTACCCTCCTCATGGCACTCAGCCATGATTACTGAGGTCGAATGACAAGGATCCCGTTCGTTCATTATCGCACCTTCGCTTCATCGTACCCGAAGTACATATCGCACGGATCGCACACATAAGGAAGCCAAAATCGCACGCTATCTCATGGGTTAGCCAAGATCGCACGCTATAAAAACCACATGAGGCAGCCAAAATCGCACGCTATCCTTATGCCGTCCATCACACATATCGCACCAATCGCACCATCGGAGTGGTCACGAAGACCGACTCCCCCTGTGTGTGAGAACTCTTGGAGTTTAGCCAGAATCGTACGCCATCCCATGGGTTAGCCAAGATCGCACGCTATAAAAACCACATGAGGCAGCCAAAATCACACGCTACATAGCACACAGTAAATACCACGTCGCACGTATCGAAGCAGTTACCAAAACTGAACTCCCACTGCGTCTATGTCCCCTTATGAGTAAGCCAAGATCGCACGCTATGATACACACACAGTTGAGCTAACGACCCTCAGTGAGTCGTGAACCTCCTTTCTTTCTTTCGCAAGCCATCCTTTATCTCATTCATTCGTTTATGCTTGAATTCATTCATTACGTTCCTCTTTTCATTATCTTCCACTTTACGTTACATAATACTTTCATTACATTCGCTAACATTCAACGCAAAGTCAAGGGGAGACATACATATATAATAAGGAACATACACATAATCATAAACATACATCATCACCACACAGGCAACACCATACATGCATAACACATATCAAACACAAGCCATCACATCATAACCAGGCCTATCTCCCTATTTACCCCTTAAAATCCACTTAGAAAACCTCAAGTTCAAAGTGGGCGCATGGGTCCTTCCAGCGCATGAGCATAAAAATTCTAAGTATAAAACAGTCTGGGCGCATGGGCACTGTTTGGGCGTTTATGCCCTGTTCAGGCACATCAACACTTAACATTTCACTTGGGCGCATGGGCACTGCTTAGGCGCATGGCCAATACTTAGCCGTTTCAATCTCTGGGACGCATGGGCACTATTTAGGCGCATGGTCCACACTTAGCTTTTTCTTCACTTGGGTGCATGGCCACTATTTAGGCGCATGGCCAACCCTTGGGCGCATGGCCAACCCTTGGGTGCATGGCCAACACTTAGACGCATGGGCCAACATGCTGGGCGCATGGGCCACTATTTAGGCACATGACCCACCCTTGGGCGCATGGGCCACTATTTAGGCACATGACCCACCCTTGGGCGCATGGCCAACACTTAGGCGTCTGGCCACTCATGCTGGACGCATGGACAACTGTTTGGGCGCATGAACCACTGTTCATGTTCGTCTGAATCATTCTGAAATGTTTTCTATGTTACCAATTTCACCCGATTCTCATTCTAAGCATACCCAAACATAGATCCAACATACTAAGGCCATCAAAGCATGCTAAACATCATCTATAACCCATCATCTACACTATAACATGCATACATACATACAACATTCGTACATAAAGCTGTAATCCACGGTTTCTTTAAAAAGTTTACTTAGTATGCATAATAGCCCCAAATCAGTTGAGAATCTGTAAAAGAAGGGTTCTAGAAACTCACCTTTAGCAGCTTTTGAGCAGCATTCTTCCCGTTCGAGTCCCACCTTCGATTCAGCTCTTGAATCCCGAAAACAAACTCTAAACAACCGAAACTTTGGTCAAGAACTCGAAACCCAGCTGAAACCGAGCTCAAACAAGGGAAGACTTACCTTTTTCAGTTTCTTCTTCCTCTTTCTCTCTCTAGAATCGAGAGTCTCTCTCCCTCTTCTTCTTTTTAGCCGTGAGAAAGAAAATGGTAAAAGAAGAATGGACACCCATGCCCTTAAATCCTTAAAATAATAAAAATATACTTTGTACACTTTTTTGCCTTCCACTTTTGCAAAATTTCTATTCTTTCTATTTACTTTTCTTTTCCTTCCGTTCAGATAGAAATTTCGGGGTGTTACACTTACTAAAACCGAATAGTTGATTACCTAATTCTTATAACCAATACTCTGATACCAAAATATCACACCTCGGCTAAAGCCGAAATACTAAGGTGGGATGAAATTGAATCATAACATGAGGATAAAGAGTATTAAAGAAAATTACTTATTAAACCGAATAGTTTATCTAATTCGAAAACAAATAATCCAAAAAGTAAATAAGTCTTTATTTTATTCAATGTCTAACTAGGTCCAACTAAAACTTATCCTTGAACCCAGCATGAGCAAATCAACGAACTTAGTTTTCATTACCTAAAAACATGCTAAAATATGTCAACTAAAAGTTGGTGAGCACATAGGTTTAGCATTATACATATAGTAGATAACAATATACAAACCAATAAATAATTTTCCAAATACAAGTAAATAAACTATTATACATGAGTCCACAACCAACCCTAGTAATTGAATGCCCTCCCGTTTAACCCCTGACACAAGAGGTCATAATAATAGTATGATTATCTAGTATACAGTTTATGAACATCAAGCTCCTTCAAAGTCAAAAGTAATATGTTGACTCAAAGGACACTCGGTATTGATTAGCGTGCATCAACCTGAGTACCGAATGGACTTATTAGGTTAATAGGATATCTACGTACTCATGTGGCTTCCTTGAAGTTAGGGATGGCAATCAAGCCCGAACCCAACGAGAATACCCGAAACCCGAGACATTTAGGATGGGTATGGGATCGGATAGACCGGGTATGAGATTCTTTTTTAAAATTTCCGCAAGGTTGGGACGGGTATGTAATTACATGATATACCCGTTTGCCTAATTAAGCATACCCGTTTACTCGATTAGGCATACCCGTTTACTCGATTAGGCATACCCGTTTACCTGATATATACCCACAATAATCTTGGGTTTTTCTTTTGTTATTTTAAATATATTATATTTACTTTTAGTTATTTTAACCGTATTATATTATATTCAAGTTATTTAATTCTAATATTCCTCTCTTTTGGTCAATATCCTATTCGAATAATTCGACACTTAGACTTTTGATTCCTCTTCAAACCTACCTCTATAAGAAGAGAGTTAGTGAAACATTAGCAAATAGATTTAGTCGAACATGGATAGTGACAAAGAGATTTGGCTAAAATGTAAAAAAAATACCCGATGGGTATAATTCATGAAGTAAATGGGTATACACGATTACCCGTGGGTATGCGTAATACCAGATGGGTAAATACTCGATACATACCCAATGGATTTTGGGCCGGGTATGGGACACACTTTTATAACCGGGTATGGGGTTGGGATAACCTGAATCCATCCCAAACCCGCCCCATTGCCACCCCTACTCAAAGTTAATGGTTGTGTATATTTTAGAAAATAAAATGATTTTATAGTAAAAAATGTCATTGCATATAACATGTATAATCATTTAGTTTTACTACTATTAGAAAGTTTGTCATTTAGTTTGCAAAAGACTAGTTGTGACTTTAGAATTTGAATTTCCAGTTTGATATAGAGAATGTTTCCACCCCAAAATATAAAAGAAAAAAAAGACTATAAACTCACCTTATAAAGTAGATGGGTTGATCTTATAACTTATACTAACATGGATTGAAGATTGGCCAAAGTAAGTTTATTTAGTTAGTTAATTTTATTTGTGGATAGTTGAAGGGTTGTTATTGTAAAAGTTCAAGAATGGTTGTCATATACTAGATATTTGACATCCCAGAGTAGCACATCCCAAAGTAACACATCCAACAAAAATATTCTCAGAAAAGATTTGTTGGAATTTCATCACTTAAGTATCCCACTTCGCTTGGTCCGAACCTTTTTGCTTGCCATATAACTACATATAACAACATATCGGTGAGGGGTGGCAGTGTCGACAAGGGTAGGAATGGGTGGCAAGAGGTGGTGTGAGAGAAGTAGATAGGAGAGAGGTTGATTGTGAAAAATTATGAAACAAATGAAGATTTTTGGTTTTAAGGGATAAACTTGTAAACTATTTCATTAACGTATTTCAACCACTTACCATTAAGAGCTAACTATAACCGGTAAGAGACTATGTTTTTATTAACCAAACATCCTAACCTCTTACCGATTTAGAGTGACCTCTTAATAAAACTATTAAAATTTTACAAAACAACCCCTTAATATAAAGTTTCAATAACTAATTACATCTATTTACCCTAGTTGTCTTCACAAAAGAGAGTTTACGTGGTTGGTCTATATTTGTTCAGCTAGTACATTTTACTTGGCGGATATCTTAAAATTATTTCATTAAATATTATAACATAATAGTTATACCTCATCAAATATATGTGATATTTATGTTTAGGAAAAAAAGTTTAATACAAAGTTACTAAAAGCTAAGTATAAGAATAATTAAAATTTTGACATGTGTTTTGTTATCAAGATTAGGTCAAAAGCAAAAATTGGTATTGTTCCTAATTCTCAAGTCCATCTTTCTTTTAATCTGCCATAACTTTTAACGATTATATATATATAATATATATATATATATATATATAATATATATATATATATATATATATATATAATATATATATATATATATATATATAATCATTAAAATGAACATCTTTTATCTTTAAACCGCGTATAGTGTTGATATAAAAAATAAAAATACATTTTAATTTTTTTAATTAATTGTTTAATTTTTGTTAGGTTATTGTGTAATCTTTGAATTGCCGAGATTTACACAATAAAATGGAAACATAAAAAGCATCGTGTTATTCAAAAACATTATTTAAAAAAACACAATCCATAATACAATTACTAATAATAGACAAAGTGATCAACACTAGACACAACGAGTAGCACTCGACTTGATGAACAACATTATACAAGATTAGGTGTTTGACAAGAATCACACGATTACTTGTTTAGTATTACACAGTTACAAGAAAATATAAAGAAATTACATTTCAATATTGTGTTATTTAAAATTTATTATTTTAGAAAACCACAATAATCAAAATTAGAAACAATATCCTGATATTACACAATAATTTGAATAATATTACACATTAAGCTAAAATAATGTTAAAAACTTTATTTTTTATATATCAATATTATATGCATTTTAAAAATAAAAAGACACTTTCTTTAATGGTATAGATAAAATTTTCTTTAAATAATGTTGTACTATAATGGTTAACAATTTTTTTCTCTCTTTTTAACTTGTTTTTCCTTCTTAGAATAATTCGACCCTTATATTTATATGTCAAAATAATGTAATATTTTTTATAAATTAGTAGTTGGCTATAATAATTTGAAAATCATCAATTCGTATCTTAACATGATAGTTAAATTTTTTGATGTCACTATACGCGTTATAGTATACATTAAATAACACTCTCAATTTGTACATTCACTATGCATGGTTTGGTTCGGTTCGGTTTTAGCCTATATTAAAACCAAAAATTGATATTTTGGTTTCTAAGTTTTTAAAACCGTTTGATTTCGGTTTTTGTGGTTTTTGGTTTTCACTTCGGTTTTGGTTTGGTTTTGGTTATTTTCAGTTTTACCATTTGGCTTCAAGTTTTTAAAGAAAAAATTGATCCAAATTAATGAATATAAACTAAAATCTCTAGGCTTACGCCATTATTTTAATATTATATATTATCTACATATTCTTATAAATTATTTGACATTAAAATAAATTACAGTTACAAAAATTCAATAAAATATTTAAATCTACCAATTCAAACAAAAAAGTTTAAAGATTATATTATCAAAATAATAAAATTTGATAATATAAGTTAAATAAGTAAATAATAGACTAATCATGTTTATAAATGTACAACTCTAAATTTAGCAGTTTGATTTGTATGGTTCCGGTTCGTTTTTTTTATTTTTGTTACAAGCAAAACCGAAAAAATCATTTTTTAAAAAACCGTCGATTGTTTAGTGGTTTAGATTCTTTTGGTTAGAGTTTGGTTATTATGGTTTATTGCACACCACTTGCACACCCCTGTTCACTTGTATTACTTACACTAGAAGGGATTTGTTAAACTATAAATAATTAAAAGCATAATAATATATTTTTAAAGATAAACTCATATATTTACTAATATAAGAGGTATTTTAATTATTTTTAACATCTATTTAACTAGAAAATATAATCCAAATCCATATCAAATACCACCACCTTACCTTAAAGATAAGTCTACTCATAAATAGTATCTAGTTTCTTATAATGGGATCTAAATCCCCACAAACACCACAATTTAAACACATTGACTTGAAACCCCTCCCCACTTGGCGTACAGGGTACTTTTAATTTTTTATTTTTAAATATAAGTGGTATTTTAATTATTTTTTAACATCTATTTAACTAGAAAATATAATCCAAATCCATATCAAATACCACCACCTTACCTTACACTTTAGTGAAACCATAATGTTAATCCGAACTCTTATATCTTTTTAGCAATAAAAATCCTAGTTTAACATATTGTTAATCCTTTTCTTCTAGTGATGTGGTGTGTGACATGTAGTGGAAACAAAAAATACTTTTTAAACAAAAAATCATATAATAAGTATGTTGCTGGAAAGAAAAAACAAAAGCAATTACATATCATAAACAAACAATAGATCAAGTAATAAACGAAATTGATTAAAAACTTGCATTTAGAAAATGATTAGAATTAAAAAAAACAAAATTAATTGAAAGACGTAATTGGTTGAATACATTGGAGAAAAGATACGTCACATTATTGATACGTTTGAAATGTCGATCTTTTATAAAAGTTAAATTGAAAATATTTCAAGTCATTACCATGTAATTATCACATCACATGCCACAACAATATAAATAAACGAATTTAATGATTTTTTAGACTAGGATTAGTATTGGTAACAAAATTAAAAATTAAGATAATCACTAGTAAAATTATATTTTAGATTATCAAATTTTAATATTTCGAAACAAAACAGACTGGTGAATTTAATTTGTGAAAGGAACATTGGTTGTAATAATGAGTGATGGGAAAGAGACACGAGTGTCCATCTTTTCTTTAGTGGTGAATGAATCTTCACTCACAAATCATGCTTGTACCACAAATAGCATCGTCACTGGTTGAGATTTCTTTAAAATCTACTACGTTTTCTTGAAAACCATTGGACCACAAACATTCGGATATCATGTGAAATCCAGTCCGACCAGCCCAACCGGTAGTTGGTTTTTTTAGACAGAAAAACGTATTAGTGGGTTGGGGGCTTAAGAAAGAAAGCGTGTTGAAGGTAATGCATCGTGGTGTCAACTTAACTCGAAGTGACAATTTATAAGAAAATTCATTGCATTATGGGAGACAGAAACAATTATTATACACCTAGATGTGACTTTTAAATATTTTCGATTTCCAGACCCTTCCCTTGTGTTTACATTTCTCCTATTTTTTTGCCCAAAAATTAACCACACCTCATCTCATCTCACTTGCTTCAGTTACAATCTAATTGCTTCATTTCTCCTATTTAATCTAATTTTATTTCATTCTAACTTGTTTTTATTTTGACCATCAATTCTACTTGTAATCTTTAACTTTTCAAATATATTCTGACTAAATTAATGTCTCAATATCTTATTTTTTCTATTGAAATAACATCATTAAACATATACAAAATATGCTCTTTTATTTATATGTATAAATTCTTAAACGTAAAAAAGTTACGACTAGTGTAAGTTACACTTTATCTTTAAAAGAACTTGAGATAATAGGACCATCTTTGCACTTCTTACATGATACTATGATTGAATACATAATTCAGTTGAGTATATACTTTATTTATTCTATGGGGTAGGTTATACATATCCTATTCTTAAATTGTCATACCCCGTCCTTAAAAAACAAAACTTTAAAAATTTTCATATTTTCTCCTTAATAATTAAAAACATACCAATGGATACTCTCTTTTACTCATCATATCCACCTGAAAAAAATGTTCTAAAAATAAATAAAGAACGTTTCTTAAAAATTAAGTAAAGATGCTTTTAGAAATATTTAAAAAACGCTTATAGAATACAAAAAATATAATAAAACACTTTTTAACTTGTATTTATTTTTTATAAAACTTTAGAAAAAAGACATTAAAAAGTTCTGATACTTTCCAAGTTTCCAACAAGAAAAAATTTAATTCCAAATTTTCATAAACCCTTGTCGTTTATCTTTAACTTTTTTTAAATTATTTTCTAGGAATAGCACGATGTTTTGAATATATCTGATCATATGTATATTTTCAGAAAGAACACCTTCTATAAAATAATGATTATCAAATGATATATAAATAACATCAATAAAATTGTTGGTGCTATTATTAACATGTCGATTATTTATTTAGTTAGTGGTAAATGCTTGACTAAATTATTATATTTAAAAAGTTGGCTATTATACCTATAACTAAAGAAGAAGTGTTCAAATAAAAAGTCTTTTAAAAGTATAAAGTGTAAAAAATATTAATATATTGACATGTATTTTTGATCAAAAACACCTTCTATAAAATAATGATTATCAAATGATGTATAAATAGCATCAATAAAATTGTTGGTGCTATTAACATGTCGATTTTTTATTTAGTTAGTGGTAAATGCTTGACTAAATTATTATATTTAAAAAGTTGGCTGTCATACTAATATTATTTTTTGATTAATATGTTGACATGTATTTTTGATCAAAATTAGTTTTTTAATCTTTAAAATGAGTATACTATTAATATAAAAAAATAAATTTTTAACTCATTGTGTAAATTCATCATGTAATTATGTAATCTTCTAAATTTGATTACACGATTATCTGATAGCAATACATAATGAACTTTAAACATAAAAAGTTACAATTCTAATCATTGTGTTATTAAAAAATTATTATATTAAATAAACACAATGCATAACATAATAGTCAAAATCAAACAAAATAGGTAATATAATGATCATCACTAGACTCGATGATTAACAATTGAAACAATGAGCTACTTGACGAGAATTACATATTGACATGAACAATATTACATTATAAACTGAAAAGCATAAAAAAGTAACGTTTTTAACATTGTGTTATTTGAAAATTATCATTAAAAAACAATGCATAACATAATAGTTAATATTAGACATAGTAGGTAACACAATGACCAACACTTGAGTTGATCTGATGTTCAATGCATAATGAACATTACCATTTCTATTAAGAGCTTCATATCATCATTCATAGTTTGAACCTAATTTGTATTTTTTATAGCTTCTTTAAAATTATTTGGTTCAACACATTTATCTAGGTTACTTATATAACAAAAATTTTCCGTGGATAATTTTGAATAATTTACTGCCTTTTCTACCCCATATTTCACTTTTCCTTTCACCACATACTCAGATAATTTTTTAGGTAGACTAGCTTGCCTAATAGATCTTCTCACATCATTTGAATTATCAAGAAGTTTAGATTGACCCTTAGGAGGAGTATTTATCTCTTCATGTTCATTTTTAGAAGTTGCAGTAGTATTACTACCACTTTCACTTTCTGTTGTACCACCTACATAATTAACTGTTATAGTATCTATTATAGGATCCGTTCTTACTAGATTTTCAGTGGTACTACGAAAGTTGGCCGGCCGATTTCTACTACTACCGTCACCCTGAGAATTACTATTTTCAGTCTCCTTCTTATGTTCATTAGGTGGAGTTAAAACATTCTTAGAAATTTCAGCAACAACCTTAGTTTTCAAAAAAAAAAAAAAATACAAATGATTTATTTAAGAAAAAGTTGAACTAGATTTAAAGGATAAATATTTTCGTAAAACTTAACATTTCTCGAAAAAATCATTATTTTATTATCCAAACTCCAAAGTTTATAACCTTTTCTTTTATTAGAGTACCCAAGAAAAATATTTTTTTCTGCTCTACTTCCAAATTTATTAAGATTGTTAAGAATAATTGAATAACATAAACAACCAAAATTTCTAAGATGGTTAAAAGAAGGTTTAAAACCAAACATGATCTCAAACGATGACTTTCCAAATAACACGGATCATGGAGTCCTGTTAATAAGATAAGTAGCAGTTAAAACACATTCGGATCACATATTAAGAGGAAGCCTTCCTTGAAATAACAATGATCTAGCAACATTTAACAGATGTCTATGTTTACGTTCTATAACCCCATTTTATTGAGGAGTATAGATACATGAGGTTTGATGAAGAATCCCATTTTCTTTTAGAAAGATACTAAAAGTATTATTAACAAATTCTGTCCCATAATTTGTTCTAAGAGTTTTAACGGTTTTATTAAACTGGTTATTAATTAAATTAAAAAAGTTTTCACATTACATAAAACTTCATTTTTAGATTTTAACATAAACACCCAGACAGTTCTAGAATAATCATCCATCACAGTTAAGAAGTACTTATACCTTCTCTACTAGTTATCCTATATGGACCCCATAGATCAAGATGTACCAGTTCGCCTATTTCTTTTGACTTATGGTCACTTAAAGGGAAAGGATTCGTGGTTTGTTTGGATCTATACATAACATGGAATAGTAGATAGGTCAAATACGTTTAGTTTTAAATTAGTTTCTAAATATTTAGCACTTAGTCATATGGATGACCTAATCTAGAATGCCAAAGATTTCTAGCACAGACACTTGATTGACTGCTACTATTACACACCTTAAAAGGTCTAAATATATCTTCTATCAAGTACAAGCCATCTACCTCTCTACAAATCATCAACACATTCTTTAGTTTCAAATCCTTAATATAACATTTAGATTCATCAAACAAAACAATTAGTTTGCTATCTCTAAGCATGTTATGCATAGAGAGCATGTTGACACTATACTCGGGGATAACCAAGACATCAAACAAAATAATATTTTCATTTATTTTAACATCACCAATCTTTGTAACTTTTGCTGAAGTTCTATTTGAATGTTTAATCCACATAATAAAGTCAGACATATCAATAACATTAATGAAGTTTGCATCAAACATTGTCATATGTTGGTTAGCACCCAAGTCAACTAATCAATGATGACCCTCTACAACTTTGGACGCAATTGAGGATGAAAACTAATTCATTTGAAACACACCTGCCATATTAGACCTTGCTTGTTCTGTAGTGCTGTGTTTTTCAGTTACCAAAGCCAACAACTTTGTAATTTGTTCATTAGAAAAAGGAAAATCAGGATTAGCACTCACACCACTTGTTTTACTTTGTTTTATAGTGTTTTTAAACCATTTTGCTAAGTGTTATGACTTTTCGCAAAACTTTGAGGCTATTTAAAATCAGATTGTTTCTTTTTAAAACCAGGGGATACCCAACCAATTCATAACATCTATCAACTGTGTGTCCAATCATGTTACAATGAGTGCATTTTAAATTTGGATTTCTCCCGCTTTTTCTTTTATTTCTAGAAAACTTGGAATTAAAAGCAATTGACGGTTTTTTATTATTAGAATTGATTGCCCTATGTGATTCTTCTTGTGAAATTATGGCAAAAGCATTTTTAACGGTTGGTAGAGGGTCTCTCATCAATAGATTGGATGTTATAGATTGACAACTATCATCTAAACCCATTTAAAACTACATTAGTTTTATTACATTTGAGAATTCCGTAAATTCTTTAGAAGCAACACACGAACAAACATGTAACTTAATGAATGCATCAAATTGACGCCACATAAAGTTTAACTTCTAATAATAATCAGACACTAGGTAGACCAAATTATGACACAGAGTTAATTTTGTGATGAAGGTTATAAATCACAGAACCATCAAGCTTGTTATAAGTTTCGTTTAACAACCTCCACACATCAAAAGGAGACTTTGAAAATATTTGACCCTGATATAACTCCTAAGATATAGAATTTAAAATCCAAGATAAAACAATAAAGTTACATTTATCCTATTGATTAGTTAATGTATTATCATTAGTTGGTCTGTGTAACACCTGGTTATTTTTGTAGTCATAGAAGAAAGAATAAAAATGGAGGAAAAGAAAGAAATGTTATTAAAGCCAAGTTGAGGGGTTGAAAGTGTGCAAAGTACAAATTTATTATAATTTTGTACAAAAGTAGCATGACCACCCATGCCATGCCACTTTTCACCTTTCTACCGATTGTAGAGAGAGAAAGAAGCAGAGCAGAAAGCTCTCGGGTTTTGAAGAAGAACAAAAATAAGAGTCGAATTCAAGGTAAGAATTCGTGTGTTTATGATGTTCTTAACTGGTTTTATCCTCGGTTGTATGCTTATGTATGTTGTATGCGTTCGGGTGTGTGTTTTGGCGGGTTCCTAGGCGGTTGAACTCTGTTGCAAACAGGTTTTTGAAGAAGTCATAACCAAAGGCTACAAAGGTGAGTTCTAGAACCCCCTTTTTACTTGTTTTAAACTGCTTTGGGGCTGGAAATGCATGTATGAATGTTCTATAAAAGTTACGCTTTTGTACCCGTAGGTGTGTATGTTGGTATGTTGCGGGTGGGGTTTGATTTTGGGCTATGTATGTGTTTGATGATGTTTTGGTTGTGTTCTTAAGGCTTAGAATGTATGATTTAAGCTTAAAACACGATAGATGATGATTGGGGACCGAATTATGATGTTTATGTGTGATATAGTTTGCCCATGTGCCCAAACAGTAGCCCATGCGCCCAACAGAAATAACTGCCTAAGTGTCCCATGCGCTCAAAACCTCATGCGCCCGAATAGTACCCATGCGCCTAGATATAGGCTGAAATTGACTAAGTGTTCATACGCTCAGATAGCTCATGCGCCTAGGCACTCATGCGGCCGCATAGTGCCCATGTGCCTAAAATTACCAAGAATAGACTAAGTGTTGCTCATGCGCCCCAATAGTGCCAATGCGCTTGAAAGTTGCCCATGCGCCTAAGTGTTCCCCATGTGTCTGGAAGGCCATGCTCCTGCATAGTGCTCATGCGTTTTTCTGATTTTAGGGAAAATTGTAAAAGTAGGCTTTGACTTGGGATGTTCCCAGGGGTAAAGTAAGTTGACTTTTTAAAGTCATAGTTGATGTGATGGGTGATGTATGATGATGTATGATTGAGGCTTATGCATGTTGGTATGTATGATGTATGTTATGGATGTATAATGGTGCCTTGTATGGCGATGTTTGTATGATTATGTTTATGTTCCTGTTATGCATGTTATCTTTCCCGTGGCTTTACGTGTTATAGTTGTGAAAGAAATGATAAAGTATTACGTAATGTAAGTGAAAGATAATGAAAAGAGGAACATAATGATAGAATGCATGAATTAATGAAAGAGAAAGTAAAGAAAGGCTTGCAAGCAAAATGTACGGAGGTGCACGGCTCTAAAATGTCGTAAGCTCAACTGTGTGTGGTTTAGCTAACCCTTAAGGATACACGCAGGGGTCTAGTCTTTGTGGCTGACAAGTGATATAGTACATGGTTTATAGTGATTACTCACCCCAATACTGGTGCCAGGCTTTGTACGTTATGGAATTCATTTATGATCTTCGGACCAGTACCCGCTTTGTGCATACGTTTGGGGTGTAGTATACAGTTGAGATCTTTGTCGCTTGTCCCGGTGCTGGTGCCAGGCTATGTGCATTATGGAAGTCATTTATAATCTTCGGCCTAGTACCCGCTTTGTGCATACGTTTGGGGTATAGCTGATGACACTGATCCAGAAGGAGATAAAGATATAAAGAAAAAATGTGTTGAATAGTAAAGAAGATAATAATATTATTATCTATGTGCACATACGATGTGTGATCATGTACGAAAGTATAGTATGATTTGAAAGAAAGTAAAAAACAGTTTTAAATGAAAGTAAAGTATGTTTTATTTTAAAACTAGAACTCACTCAACAACGCTGACTTTTATGTGTTTCCAGTTGGCAGGTAAAGGTTGTTGAGGATGGCACGGGACGGCTACTTGGCTCTTTTTGGATGGCATCCATCTTTATAATGCTTTTTTGATGTAATGCAACAAGTATTTTGTAATGTGATAGCAATGTATTATTTTGCAAAAGCTTTTATAATAAACTGAAATGTCTGTTTTAATGATTCAGCTGAACTGTTTTCTTTAAATTAATGAAAATATATGTTTTGTGTGTGATGAATGACCAGTTGTGAGCGTCCTGGGAACGGGGCCTTACAAGTTGGTATCAGAGCCAAAGTTTAAGTGAAACGGGTAAAATTTCAAAATAAACCTAAACTGAAAATAGGAGGGAGGGGGAAGGGATGCCAGTCCGAGTAGCTGCATGCCATTAGGTATTTTCTTAATGTTAACTGGTATTATGTGCGCATGTTATGTGATTTGTGCTGTGTGCTGTGTGCTGTGTGCTGTGTGTTGTTAGTAGATTTAGATACTGATTTAGTCAGGATAGGAAATGCTTGGCGTATGAAGAGTAAAGTAAGTGGCTAATCATAATTGGCCATTGTAACTAGGGACTTACTATACTTGACATAAACTGAGCTATTCCCTTGAATGACCGTGTTAATGTTTGAATCTTATAACGTGTTAGAGGATGGTCGGTGGTAGATCATCGAAGGCTTCACGTGGTGGGGGTCGTGGTGGACGTGGTACTGAACCACGGGCCACAAGAGGAAGGCCTAGGTCTGAAAAGGTAGTTAATGAAGAACCTGAGACCCCTCATCTAGAGGGCGGAGACGAGAGTGCTAACTTGAGAGCCTCAGTGAAGGAGGCTGTTGTGGAAGAGGTGCATCAGGTCATGGAGATGATCTTATCGTCTGTAGTGACTGAAGTGATTAAGGTTGTAAGAGAAGGAGAAAGAAAGGAGAGGAATAGGTCCTCGGGAGGACGGGAGGACGGGAGCGGCCGGAGACTGAGACGGTTTTCTCCGAAGATGAGGAAGTGGAAGAAGAGCCTGCACCAAAGGCGGCACAGGGCTGCAACTACGGGGCATTTCAAAGATGCAAGCCCCCTACTTTTGATGGTAACGGTACTGCTACTGCTGCTCACTGGTGGGTGAGAGAGATGGAAGCTGTTTTTGATATTAGCAAGTGTCGGGAAGATCAGAAGGTGAAGTTTGCTGCCCATCGTTTGTGGACTCGGCTCTGTGCTGGTGGGGCAATATTATCCAAGCAGAGGGTAGTCAAGCAATTAGAAGGATGAAGTGGGCAGAGCTAAAAAGGCTGGTGATTGAGGAGTTTTGTCCTCACCGAGAAATGGACAAAGTTGAGAGAGAGTTCCTGCAGCTGGAGACGGGAACCATGACACATGAGCAATACACCACTAAGTTCAATGAAATGGCACGGCTGGCGTTTGACCAGGTGACACCTCTATCATGAAAGATCAAGAGGTATATTCAGGGCTTGCCAGCGGATGTTCGCAGGCACATGATCACTGCCCGACCGAGCACGTTTAGGTCGGCGGTTGATTTGGTTGGGAGGTTGTACGATGAAAAGACTGTGGTGGTGGCTGAAGGTAGCATGAAAGGTGGTGGTGATCAGAATTCGAATGGGAAGTGATTTGGACGTGGTCGAGCCGCTCCAAGCAATAAAGGTGCACGGGTGGATGACCGACGTGTGGTCATATCCGGTGCGGGGTCGAGGAGGTGTGTTAAGTGTGGACGAGAGCACACTGGGGAATGTAGAGTGGGATGCAATGTCTGTTTCCGTTGTGGGAGGACTGGACATGTGGCAAAGAACTGCAGGGTAAGGAGATGTTATACTTGTGGCGAGGAGGGCCACACGAGTAGAGACTGCAAGAAGCTGATGGTTGAAAGTTCTAGTGCAGGGAAGAAGACGACCGGGATTGAAGGGCAGAGAGTGAGTGCTAGAGCATTCACGATGATGAAGAAGGAGGCTAGGACGGACCCCGATATTATGTCAGGTACGTTTCTAGTAAACCAAACTTTAGCCTCGGTGTTATTTGATTCTGGTGCTAGTAAAAGTTTTATTTCTACTGCTTTCTTTGCTAAATTTCCTCTTAGTAGTAAGAGTATATATACGCCCTTTGATGTAGAAACTACCATAGGAAAGTCTGTCAGGATTTCCAAGATGATAGAAGGATGTGACATAGAACTAGAAGGTCACAAGTTTCCTGTTAGACCATTCATGATGACCTTAGGCGGGTTCGATGTAGTCCTAGGAATGGATTGGTTGGCGAACTACGAGGTGACTATTGTGTGTCGCAAAAAGATGATTCGTTTGACAGCGCCTGATGCAAGTTCGGTGACGGTTCATGGTGATCGAGTTATGACTATCCCGGAAATGATTTCGATGGCGGTGGCTAGGAAAGTGCATGAGGCGTGGATGTAGTGCCTACCTGGCCTACATGAAGGATGTGGATACGCAACACCACAATTGACCGACATATTGGTAGTGTGTGACTTTCCAGATGTGTTTCCCGAAGACTTACCAAGAGTGCCACCTGACCGTGAGATTGAGTTCCAAATTGACTTGATACCGGGTGCCCAACCTCTAGCTAAGGCACCATATCGGTTAGCACCGACTGAGATGAAAGAGTTGATGGATCAATTGCAGGAATTGCTCGATAAGAGGTTCATTAGACTGAGTATCTCTCCTTGGGGTGCTCTGGTCTTATTTGTGAAGAAGAAATACGGTATTATGAGGATGTGTATTGACTACTGAGAGCTTAATAAGCTGACAGTAAAGAATCGGTACCCATTACCAAGAATTGATGACCTTTTTGATCAGCTCCAGGGCGCCAGTTGGTTTTCAAGGATAGACCTTCAATCAGGCTATCATCAAGTGAAGGTTAAGAAGCAGGATATTCCTAAAACAGCTTTTCACACGCGTTATGGACACTACGAGTTTCTCGTTATGCCTTTTGGTTTGACTAACACGCCAGCTACTTTTATGGACTTAATGAATCGAGTGTGTTAGCTGATATTGGATAAATCAGTGATTGTGTTTATTGATGATATCCTGATTTATTCAAAGAGGGAGAATGAGCATGCCGATCACATTCGAGAAGTGCTGGAGATGTTGAGAAGGGAGAAGTTGTATGCTAAATTCTCGAAGTGCGTGTTCTGGTTGTGTGAGGTCTAGTTCTTGGGTCACATGGTGAATCCTGAAGGGATTATGGTGGGTCTGATAAAGGTGGAGGCGGTGATGCAATGGAAGTCTCCAAAGACGCCATTCGAGATTCGTAGTTTCTTGGGTTTGGCGGGCTATTATAGAAGGTTTATTCAATACTTCTCTAAGATTGCTTCTCCACTAACCAAGTTGACCCGTAAGGATGTAAAGTTTGTATGGGGTCAAGCTCAAGAGAAGGCGTTAAAGGAGTTAAAGGTGAGATTGACTCAAGCTCCTGTTTTGTCGTTGCCCGATGGAAGTGAAGATTTGGTGTTTTACTCAGATGCATCCTACTCGGGGTTGGGATGTGTGTTGATGCATAGAGGAAAGTTTATAGCCTATGCATCCCGATAGTTGAAAGTTCATGAGGTTAATTATCCTACTCATGACTTGGAGCTAGCAGTCGTGGTCTTCGCATTAAAGATGGAGACACTACCTGTATGGGACGAAGGGCACCACATTCACCAACCATAAGAGCTTGAAGTATTTCTTTGAGCAAAAAGATTTGAACATGAGGCAAAATAGATGGTTGGAACTCATAAAGGACTATGATTGTGAGATCCATTACCATCCGGGCAAAGCCAACGTGGTGGCAGATGCCCTTAGCTGAAAGGAGAGACTCGAGCCAATTCGGGTGAAGGCTTACCAGTTGATCATGACCTCTGATGTGATAAAGCAGTTTAATGAGTTTCAAGATGAGGCGTTGAAAGAAGATCACCTTAACTCTGAAAGGATGAGAGGTCTAGTAGTGGAATTAGGTGAAAACACACTCGATGTTAGGACCCGATTCGGGTGGATGTGGATTCCTCGTTTTGGGGATCTACGTGGGAGGATTACAGATGAAGTTCACAAACATTCATCCCGGTGCTACAAAAATGTACCAAGACATGAAGAAAGATTATTGGTGGCCGGGTATGAAGCGTGATGTGGTGGAGTATGTGAGTAAATGCCTTACTTGTTTACAAGTGAAGGTCGAGCACCAAAAGCCATATGGGAAGATCCAACCTTTGGATATACGGAGTGGAAGTGGGAACATATCACCATAGACTTTATTACGAAGCTACCGTGTACCATGCAAGGGTATGATACCATATGGGTGATAGTTGACCGTTTGACGAAGAGTGCTCACTTCCTACCGATCCGCGAGACATATCATTCGAGAGGTTGGCAGATCTGTTCATTAAAGAGATCGTAACTCGTCATGGTGTGCCGGTGTCTATTGTGTCTGATCGTGACACCCGGTTTACATCTAAATTTTGGAAGAGATTCCACGATGCGATGGGGATGAGGTTACACATTAGCACGACTTATCATCCTCAGATGGATGGTCAGTCAGAAAGGACTATTCAGACGCTCGAAGATATGCTCCGGGCATGCGTCATTGATTTTGGAGGAAGTTGGGATTACCACTTACTGTTAGTTGAGTTCTCATATAATAACAACTATCATGCCAGCATTATTATGCCCCCTTATGAGATGCTATATGGTAGGAGATGTAGAACACCCGTTTGTTGAGGTGATATCGACCAAAAAGAGTTAGGGAGCGTCGCGGTGGTCAAGGCTACGACGGAGAAGGTAGAAAGGATCAAAGCCTTTATGAAGGCAGCTAAAGATAGACAAAAGTTGTATGCTGATAAACGACATAGACCGATTGAGTTCCAGGTGGGTGATAGAGTTATGTTGAAAATCTCACCTTGGAAAGGTATCATTCGGTTCAGAAAGCAGGGCAAGTTGAGCCCGAGATACATAGGGCCTTTCCGAATCATTTCTCGAGTAGGAGACGTGGCCTATAGACTAGAGTTGCCAGATGAGTTAAGTGGAATTCACCTGACATTTCATGTATCTCATCTGAGAAAGTGTTGAGCAGAAGAGGATATGATTGTACCACTAGAGGATATCGAGGTAGATGAACGGCTCAATTATATGGAGCAACCAATGGCGATCATTGATCGTAAAGAGAAGAGGTTAAGGAATAAAGTGGTTCCTCTTGTGCGTGTACAATGGAAGCATAGGAAGGAATCTGAGTCTACGTGGGAGACTGAAGAGGAGATGAGACAACATTACCCATGATTTTTTGAGGAATATCAGGTTTCGGAGATGAAACCTATATAAGGGGGGTGGACTTGTAACACCTAGTTATTTTTGTACTCATAGAAGGAAGAATAAAAGTGGAGGAAAAGAAAGAAATGCTATTAAAGACAAGTTAAGGGGTTGAAAGTGTGCAAAGTACAAATTTATTATTTTGTACAAAAGTAGCATGGCCGCCCATGCCATGCGACTTTTCACCTTTCTACCGATTGTTGAGAGAGAAAGAAGCAAAGCAGAAAGCTCTCGGGTTTTGAAGAAGAACAAGAAGAAGAATCGAATTCAAGGTAAGAATTCGTGTGTTTATGATGTTCTAAACTGGTTTTATCCTCGGTTGTATGCTTATGTATGTTGTATGCGTTCAGGTGTGTGTTTTGGTGGGTTCCTAGGCGGTTGAACTCTATTGCAAACGGGTTTTGAAAAAGTCATAACCAAAGGCTTCAAAGGTGAGTTCTAGAACCCCCTTTTACTTGTTTTAAACTACTTTGGGGCTGGAAATGCATGCATGAACGTTTTATAAAAGTTGGGCTTTTGTGCCCGTAGGTGTATGTTTGTATGTTGCGGGTGGGGTTTGATATTGGGTTATGTATGTGTTTGATGATGTTTTTTGTGTTCTCAAGGCTTAGAATGTATGATTTAAGCTTAGAACATGATAGATGATGATTGGGGACCGAATTATGATGTTTAAGTGTGATATAGTCTGCCCATGTGCCCAAATAGTAGCCCATGAGCCCAACAGAAATAACTGCCTAAGTGTCCCATATGCCCAAAACCTCATGCGCCCGAATAGTACCCATGTGCCTAGAAATAGGTTGAGATTGACTAAGTGTTCATACACTTAGATAGCTCATGCGCCTAGGCACTCATGCGCCTAGACTTGCCCATAGTAGACTAAGTGTTGCTCATGCGCCCCAATAGTGCCAATGCGCTTGAAAGTTGCCCATGCGCCTGGAAGGCCGTGCGCCTGCATAGTGCTCATGCGCCTAAATATTTAGAAATATTTTTTGATTTTGGGGAAAATTGTAAAAGTAGGCTTTGACTTGGGATGTTCCCGGGGGTAAAGTAAGTTGTCTTTTTGAAATCATTGTTGATGTGATGGGCGATGCATGATGATGTATGATTGAGGCTTATGCATGTCGGTATGTATGAAGTGTATTATGCATGTATGATGGTGCCTTGTATGGCGATGTTTGTATGATTATGTTTATGTTCCTATTATTTATGTTTATCTTTCCCATGCCTTTACGTGTTGTAGTTGTGAAAGAAATGATAAAATATTACGTAACGTAAAGTGAAAGATAATAAAAAGAGGAACATAATGATAGAATGCATGCATTAATTAAAGAGAAAGTAAGAAAGGCTTGCAAGCAAAATGTACGGAGGTGCATGGCTCTGAAATGTCATAAGCTTAACTATGTGGTTTAGCTAACCTTAAGGATACACACAGGTGTCTAGTCTTTGGCCCATTTACCGCTTTGTGCATATGTTTGGCGTGTAGTATACAGTTGGGATCTTTGTCGCTTGCCCCGATGCTGATGCCAGGCTATGTGCATTATGGAAGTCATTTGTGATCTTCAGCCCAGTACCCGCTTTGTGCATACGTTCGGGGTATAGCTGATGACACTGATCCAGAAGGAGATAAAGAGATAAAGAAAAAATGTGTTGAACAGTAAAGAAGATAATAATGTTATTATCTATGTGTACGTACGATGTGTGATCATGTACGAAAATATAGTATGATTTGAATGAAAGTAAAGAACAGTTTTAAACGAAAGTAAAGTATGTTTTATTTTAAAACTAGAACTCACTCAGGAACGCTAACTTTTATGTGTTTCCAGTTGGCAGGTAAAGGTTGTTGAGGATGGCACGGGACGGCTACTTGGCTCTTTTTGGATGACATCCATTTTTATAATGCTTTTGTGATGTAATGCAACAAGTATTTTGTAATGTGATAACGATGTATTATTTTGCAAAAGCTTTTATAATAAATTGAAATGTTTGTTTTAATGATTCCGCTGCACTGTTTTCTTTAAGTTAATGAAAATATATGTTTTGTGTGCGATGAATGACTAGCTGTAAGCGTCCCGGGAACGGAGCCTTACAAGTTGGTATCAGAGCCAAAGTTTAAGTGAAACGGGTAAATTTTCAAAATAAACCTAAACTGAAAATGGGAGGGAGGGGGAAGGGATGCCAGTCCGAGTAGCTGCATGCCATTAGGTATTTTCTTAATGTTAACTGGTATTATGTGCGCATGTTATGTGATTTGTTCTGTGTGCTGTTAGTAGATTTAGATACTGATTTAGTCAGAATAGGAAATGCTTGGGGTATGAAGAGTAAAGTATGTGCCTAATCACAACTGGCCACTCTAATTAGGGACTTACTATACTTGACATAAACTGAGCTATTCCCTTGAATGACCATGTTGGTGTTTGAATCTTATAGCGTGTTAGAGGATGGCCGGTGGTAGATCATCGAAA
Organism: Flaveria trinervia; assembly: GCA_025506515.1. Classification (NCBI taxonomy): domain Eukaryota; kingdom Viridiplantae; phylum Streptophyta; class Magnoliopsida; order Asterales; family Asteraceae; genus Flaveria; species Flaveria trinervia. Next base: position 99,350,725 of record CM046450.1, read on the forward strand.
GCTTCACATGGTGGAGGTCGTGGTGGACATGGTACTGAACCATGGGTCACAAGAGGAAGGTCTAGGGCCGAAAAGGTGGTTTCATGAAGAACCCGAGACCCCTCATCCAGAGGGCGGAGATGAGAGTGCTAATCTGAGAGCCTCAGTGAAGGAGGCTGTTGTGGAAGAGGTGCATCAGGTCATGCAGACGATGTTATTGTAAGACCCTATTCTCGGAATGCTTACAGCTCGCCAATCATCGCTCATAAAACATATAATTACATTAACTTGAAACAAACCTTGCTGCGGAAACATTAAAAACAACATTTTCATTAAAAATGCTTTTGTAAAATAGTACAACATTCGTTACAGAATATTATTTGTTCGCATTACAATGTAAAAACATTAAACAAAAGAATGCCATCCAAAATGCCAAGTAGCTACCCCACGCCATCCTCAGCAATACTCACCTGCCAACTGAAAAATTCATAAAAAGTCAGTGTTGCTGAGTGAGTTCTAGTTTTATAATAAAACTTACTTTATCTTTCGTTTAAAACCGTTCTTTATAATCGTACGTGATCATGCACTATACATACACATAGATAATATCATTATTATCTTCTTTTTCTTTTCATCACATTCTTTCTTAACTCTTTCTTTCTTTACCATATTCTTTATCACTATCTGGATCAGTGTCATCAGCTATGCCCCAAACAAATAGGGTACTAGGCCGAAGTTCATAATTGACTTCCATACTGCACCTAGCCTGCCACCAGCACCGGGGTAAGCGACAAAGATCCCAACTATATACTACACCTCCAACATTATTGAAAGGATCGAGATCTAGTTTGATCAATTAGATTGATATTTGCAGCGGAATAGCACACGAATTAGACTAAATTATAGCAAGAATAATATGAATATTCAATCAAACAGTAACGGTTATAGAGAGAGAAAGTTTTTTGCAAAAAGAATGTTTTCATTCACGCACAAGCTTCCCGTACAAGGAAATTAGGTCAACATTCCTTTTATAAGGAATGTGACATCAGCCGACGTCACTTGACAGTGACATCTAAATGATTTATACAAACAACTGAAAGTAAACTAAACTACTGAAGATGTTTACAACAACTGAGGACACCTTCACTAAAAGCTAAGTATAAGCTAACATTACAACTACTGAAGTTATAACATCTGAAGTGTAAGAACTTCAGATGCTTTACATAATATAAAACTACTGATTACAAACTACTGAAATGTAAACCATCACAACTACTGAAGAGAACTACTTCAGCTGTTGTGACAACTTCTGAGAACTGGTCTTCAGTCTTTGTCTTCAGCAGTTGTCTTCAGACTTTGTCTTCAGCTGTTGTCTTCAGACTTTTCTTCAGACGTGTCTTCAGACTTTGTCTTCAGCTGTTGTCTTCAGACTTTGTCTTTAGACTTTATCTTCAGACTTTGTCTTCAGCTGTTGTCGACCACTTTAGTTGTTTTGATGTCTGTGGGACTTAAAGGTTTTTCTGATTTGGCTCATTGGTTCTTTCGGTCCAACAAACTCCCCCTGAACCAATGCAGCCAAAACCCTTAAGATTATTGAAATCCCACCTATTGGCAGAAACATTATCTGGATCAGCTCAGAAATCTTCAAATAAGCTCAGGCCAGGGAAGAGGTTTCAGAAGGTTTGATTGGCAATGGATGAATAGGAACTCTGTCTTGGGGAATTGGACACAGAGCTGTTACCCCATCCATGAAACCTACTTCCCAATGATAAGTCTGTAAGACTCTCTGACATAGGCCTCAAGGAAAACAACTTGTTCTTCCATTGTGAGTTCTTCAGCTTCACTTTCAAAGAAGAACTCAGGCCCATATTACTCTGACAAGTACTTAATATGCTTTCCATTCTTCAGCTCCACAGTAGTTATTTCTCTGTATGCAAACTCATCAGGATGAGTGCCTTCAAGCAACAACTGGAGCTCATTTATTCTTATTTCTTCAAGCTTCTTGTAGATCAACCCCTTCTTTACCATTTTGTTTTCTAGTAAAGTTTGTGGAGTCATCTTAGACTTGTAAGCTCTCTTGAAGTCATCAAGAATTTCCCAGGGTGACACTACAATGGCCAGCATTATCACAGCATCTACAATCTTCTTTACTTGGCCATTGTATCTACTTGGAATTTTCTTTCTATGAATTCTGTCACTTACTCTGGGGTCAGGCCAAATTCTCACTCTCTCTTTCTGATATTGAAATGTAAATCTGAGAGCATACAACCTCTGAGCATGTTTCTTCATAGCTTGTATGGATGAAGACTTGGAAACTCTTTATCAATCATCCTTAACAGCTGCTCATCATGTTGTTTGTGCTGTTCTTCTTCTTCAAGTTTGACTTTTACCATTTGCCTTTGGAAGTCAGGTGTGATTGTTGTTGGTTGACTCCTGGGCTCAGGCATCTTTATTTTAAGAACAACAGAGATTGGCAGACTATCATCTTCATCATCATCATCTTCTTCTTCCATCCTCAACACCCTTCTCTTCCTCTTGGGTGCATTATTGGTAGTGGGTTGAGTAGGTTTCTTAGGTAAAGGAGTTGGTTTTGAGGGTTGTGAGGGTGGTTGTTTTGGTGTAGGAGATTGTGGTTGTGAGTGAAGCTTTGGATAACTTTTCCATATCAGACCTTTTCCCAGCACCAGCTTCATCAAGGGCTTCTATGATCAATCCTTTGTTGAATACTTCAGAAGAACAGATTCTGGTGGTTATCTCCAAAATACTATCTCTGGACCATGACTTCACTTCAATGATTGATTTTCCCAGATGTTTTGATATAAATCTTGCCATAGCTTCCAGCCTTTCCCTTTCTTTCTCACTCCAACTTGCCCATCTTTGTTCAATCTCTTGAATCTCTAGCCTTCTGATTTCAGAGTCAAGTGTGGGAATGTCAAATCCTTGTTTGAAGAGTTGATCAATAATCTTATCCATAGATCTGCTATGTTGCTCATCGGCTTCTTTGATCAGTTCTTCTAACTTTTTCTCACGTTTAGTCTTTTCAGAGCTTTTCTTTCTCTTGTAGGTGATCATTTCCTTTTCTTTCTTCTCTTTTTCTTCTTCCTCTCAAGTCTCTTTCTTTTGTCTACTTTCACTGACTTAGATCCCCCTTTTTGGTTGCATTGGGTTTAGGGGTGTGAATGTCAGAAAGTCTCTGAGAAACAGCAACATCAACTAAGGATTGAAGATTTGAGGAAAGCCTCTCATCAATGGCTTGATGCATAATGTTTGTGATTATGGAAGTGATTTGAGGTAAGGATGACTGAAAGGCAGCAACCATTAGCTCAGAGGGGTTCTGTCCCTGAGAAATGGTGCCTGAATCAGAGGCTGGTGGCAAATTTGTTGGGAATGGCTCAGTGTTTGGGATAGTTTCAGGAGAAACTGCCATCTGTGGGTGAATGTGGGCAGATGGACTTGATTCTTGTGACATTTTGGCAAGCAGTTCTTGTAGTCTGCATACCTTAGTCTCAAGAATGGTGTTGTGGGCTAGAACATCAAAGAAAAAGCCCAGGTCATCATCAGTCTGTGCTGAATCATCTGACCTCCTGATAAAATCAGGATGAACATGTGCTGAGTGTAGATCAGAATTCACATGTGCTGAGTGTAGATCAGTATTCACATGTGCCCCTATTTCTTGGAACTGGGGACTTCCTGCCTCAGGATGATGTCCTTCATTGGCAGTTGCCTCTGGTGAGGACTTAGAAATGATACCATCTTCATCCTGGTCATGTGCTGAAACAGGAGAAGAGCCAGCCTCACCAGATGTTTGAATCTCCTCCTCTACACAGGGAGATTGAAATCTGTAATCCTTGTGTTGTGGGTTATCAACCATATTATAATCCTCTCCCTCAACTGTTGAGGTTTTCCCAGTGGTAATAGGTTTCTGGGGAGGGGTAGAGGAATGTAGTTGAGTCAGCACTTGTGCAATAACCACAGTTGGGCTTGTAGGGGTGGCTTCAGTGGGAGATAGGTGTGAAGAGGATTGCACCTGGGGTGAATGGTGCTCTTCAATGGCAATCTTCTCAAGTGAGAGAGATTCCAGTAACGTGGTTTCCCCGTTTTTGGTTGCATCAGGATCCTGTTGAGAGGATACCTGAGCGGTTTCAACTGGTAGAGTCTTGGAAACTACAGGGGGATTACTACCCATAGTTTCATCCTGCCTTTGCGTTGCAGGGGCATCATCAGGGGACTCAACTCCCTGAGTAGCCTTTTTGGTTTGTTTGGAATGTGGTTTGGAGGGGACTTTGCATCTGGAGGATGAGGCTGTGGGTTCCTTCTGCTTGGGTTTTAGCAGTTTGGCAGCCTCTTTGAGGTGTGGGTCAGAGTTGTGCCTGGAGTATACCTCTGGCAAAACTACCACAACAAGGACTCCAAGGCAAACAGGGCCATTAGATTTTAACTGATTCATGATTATGGCCATAAGAAACCTTGGATATAATAGCCATCTGTTAGCCACAGGTTTTATTGCCAGATCTTTTAATTCTAAAATATAATTTCAGAAAAATTTAAGCTTTGGCGTTCAAGGATAGAGTACAATACCTACTGCGACCTGGATGACATTTGATCCCATGAAGAGGATTTGGGGGCAAGGCAAACATTGATCATGTGGAAGATTAGGCATTCAGCATCATGGAAGTGCTTCTTCAGAATGGTTGTAGCACTTAGGTCGCCCGCATATCCATGGTTGATGAATGATAGATCAATGGTGCCCTTCGGGTATTTGGTGACAAAGGTGGCATCATTCAGATCTAGCGTTTGGTGAATGATAGCAGGAGTGACTACCACCTTCTTCTGGTTTACAAATGACTGGAGAGTGATCGCGACATCATTCTCACCAGTATGGATAGTGACATTTGTCCCGAATTGGCGAAGGGTATCGGGATAGATGGTTGGATTCAGAAGAAAAGCAGTTCGATACGGGGAATCAACCATCAGATCAATGGCATCATCAAACTTAGTCCAAATGGCCGATTTTGTGAAGTAGGCAACACAGTTGTGTCATGGTTTAATTTGCATGGTCGCCATTAATGGAAGATGAACGTTCGGAAATCGATTTATGAAAAGTTTGAAGTTAGGGTTAGGTATTTATAGGTTATGAAACGGCTAAAAGAAAACAACTGAAAGTTTTGGTGTTAGTCATCAGTTATTAGAAAACGACTGAAGACATGGTTTTAACTTTCAGATGTTGTAAACAACTGAAGACTTGGCGTTTGTCATCAGTAGTTGGAAACTACTGAAGACTTGGTTTTGGCTTCAGTTGTTTTGAAATGAAACAGCAGTTGTTTGAAAAAATTGAAGAATAAAATTACTCATCAGTTGTTGTCGTCAATTCACATATCTCAGTTGTTTCATTTGACCTTAACACTTACTCAGCAGATTATCTGATTTTCAGATGTTTCATTGGTCATCAGTACTTATCTGTTAAAACAACATCAGTGGTTGTAACCACATCAGTACTTTGCAACAAATAAAGTACTTCAGTACTTTAGAGGAATTTAGTCTTCAGTAGTTATGAAAACTACTGAAGATAAAATAACTTATCAGTACTTATTTTTGACAATTGTATACTAATGCTCATCAGTACTTATGAACTGAGATCATCAATAGTTGTCAAATCATTCAAGCTGCAACATACCAAGCCTTAGCACAAGATTTTGGAAAGTTGCATTGTCCAAAGGCTTAGTAAATATATCTGCAAGCTCATCAGCACTAGGAACAAACTTTGGATCAATCAGACCTTTTTCATAACAATCCCTGATAAAATGATGTCTGATCTCAATATGTTTGGTCCTAGAATGCTGGACAGGATTCTTAACAATACAAAGAGCTAAAGCACTATCCATTAGTAAAGGAGTCTTAGTCTCTGTAATGTCATAATCCAGTAATTGATTCTAAAGCCAGAGTACCTGAGATGTACAACTTGCAGCAGCAATGTACTGCTTTAGCAGTGGATGTAGCAAGAGAAGTTTATTTCTTACTCTGCCAAGAAACTAAACAGTTGCCTAGAAATTGGCATCCACCAGAGGTTGATTTTCTGGTTAATTTACATCCTGCATAGTCACTATCAAAGAAAGCAACTAATTTGCAAGAGTGCCCAGTAGAATACCAAAGTCCTAGAGATTGAGTTCCTTGTAAATATCTAAAGATCCGTTTGACTGCAATCATATGGGATACTTTAGGTGCAGCCTGAAATCTAGCACAGACACAAGTTGCAAACATAATGTCTGGTCTAGAAGCTGTAAGGTACATCAAGGAACAATCATACATCTGTAAAGAGTTTCATCAACTGATTTACCTTTCTGATCAGCATCCAGTTGTGTGGTGCTGTACATGGGAGTAGAACATGGCTTACAGTTTTGTAAATCAAATTTTCAATAATCCTTTGTATATTTCGACTGATGAATGAAAGTTCCATCAGCCATTTGTTTGATTTGCAACCCTAGAAAGAACTGTAATTCTCCCATGGCACTATTTCAAACTTTTGTTGCATCAACTCAGTAAAGGCATCACACAACTGTGGATCAGAGGATGCAAAAATGATATCATCTACATAAATTTGAACAAGGAGCTTATGCATGCCTACTTTCTTAATGAACAAAGTTTTATCTATGGAGCCTCTAGTGAAATTATTTTGAAGAAGAAAGTTAGACAGTGTTTCATACCAGGCTCTGGGAGTTTGTTTTAGCCCATAAAGAGCCTTATCAAGCTTATACACCCAATCTGGATGTTTATGATCTTCAAAACCTGGTGGTTGACACACATAAACTTCTTTTATTTTACCATATAAGAATGCACTTTTGACATCCATTTGAAATACTTTAAGATTATGGAAAGCAGCATAAGCTAAGAACAATATGATTGCCTCCAGTCTGGCTACAGGGGCAAAGGTTTCATCATAATCATACCTTCTTCTTGTGAAAACCCCTATACAACCAGTCTGGTCTTGTTCTTGACAATTTGGCCTTTTTCATTAGTTTTATTCCTAAACACCCATTTAGTGCCTATTGCACACTTACCTTGGGGTAGAGGAACCAGTTCCCATACTTGCTGCTTTTGAAACTGAAGAAGCTCAAGTTGCATAGCTTCAACTCATCCATTGTCTCTTAATGCAATATGATAGTTCTTTGGCTCTTCCTGACTAATGAAGAGAGCATAAAAGCAAAAATTGGACAATTGACTTCTAGTTGAAACACCAGCATTGATGTCACCAATGATCTGAGATATGGGGTGATTCTTCAGTTCTTGATACTCAATAAGATCTGTGCAAGTGTTTGTAGGTGATTCAGCAGCAACAGATGGTGATCCAGACTCTTGACACCTAGAATGAGATGGCAATTCAAAAGAAGTAGGATCCAGATATCTCATCAGCATTTGTTGTGGATGGAGCTGCTGAAGCTACAAGAACATCAAGTTTAGTAGACTCAGGCAGTTGATCACTAAAACTTGCATTTATACCAACAGATGGATAACTAGTGGCAGGAGATGATGGATTCACAGAACCTGCAACAGCTGGAGACTGATAAGGAACATATTGCAGTATGTCCAAATCAAATAACTCCACAGGTTTTGTGGGATTTTCTCCTTTGGAGATTCATTGAACTTACATGCAAGGTTTCTTCAACTATCTTTGTTCTGCAATTAAAAACTCTGTATGCCTTGCAAGTAGATGAATACCCAACAAAGTACCCTGCATCCACCTTTGATTCAAACTTCTGAAGTGGATCCTTTGTGTTAAGAATATAACAAGGACACCCAAATGCTCTAAAGAATGAAATCAGAGGAGCCAAATGATGTAACACTTCATAAGGAGTCTTCATCAACCTCTGATTTACTAACACTCTATTTTGCACATAGCAAGCTGTGTGATAGCTTCAGCCCAAAAGGTTAGTGGCAAAAGCCAACATTGACCTTGTAGCTTCAATAAGGGTCATGTTCTTTCTCTCCACCACTCCATTTTGTTCAGGAGTTCTTGGAATGCTAAACTGCCTCTTGATTCCCTTAGAGAGATAGAATTCATCAAGTGTGTGATTTCTAAATTCTGTGCCATTAGCACTCCTCACACACTTGACAGAAAGAGAGTACTGTTTTTCCACATGCAACACAAAGTAGATGATGATTTGACCAGCCTCATCTTTTGAATATAAGAAGAAAGTCCATACAAACCTGGAATAATCATCCACAATTACCAGACAGTTTTTTCTTTGCCATGCTCATCACTCTTACTAGACCAAAAAGATCCATATGCAGTAATTGCAAGCAGGCAGTTGACTTTGGTTCTTCTATTGGAGGGAATGATACTTTATGTTGCTTTCCTTTTAAACAAGCAAGCAGTTGTCATTACATTTGAACTCCTTTAAAGGCAGACCTCTCACTAAACCATGATGGATCAGCTGGTTCATGTTTTTAAGATTCATATGACCAAGCCTTCTGTGCCATAGTTCAGATTCCTGAGGAAAGGCCTTGGAGAACAGACATGGATGGCCTTTTAGATCAATTTTCTTTGATAAATCTAAGGCATATACTCTTCCAATCCTGTTGGCCTTCAGGTGAGTATATTCATCCAATATCTTGTCAATCATTCTCAAAACATTGGAAGACAGAATCCGACAGTTCTGGCTGGTGAAAAGTGCAACATGCCCTTTATCACACATTTGACTGACACTCAACAAGTTGTACTTGAGATTCTCCACATGGTTAACATCATCAAATCTTATCTCACCATTTGACACAAAGCCTTTGCCGATGATGTAACCCTTAGCATCATTACCAAAAGATACAAATCCCTTCTTTCCTTGAGAGTAGTCATGAAGAAAAGAACTGCTCCCTGTCATATGCATAGATCCTCCACTGTCCACATACCAGATGCTTCTATGGCATGCTGAAGAACCCTGCATTTGTCACAACAAACTAGTTAGCTTTTGAGACCCAAACCATTTTGGTTTTGGGTCTGTTCTCATCAACAGATTTTACTAACTAATTTGTCATGATTAACAGCCTTTGAAGGTGGAGATGGTGCTGAAAAGGATTCCTTTGATTTTGGCTTTTTTCCTTTTCAGTGGTTTAGTCACAGGTATATCTATTTGATTAACTCTCCCTAATAGATGTTGAACCATCATAACAAGTTGTGTCTGATTGGTTATTAAAGCCTTCAGTTCAGCAGACACATCAGTACTTGTATTTGATTGGTTCCTGTGACTCACCATGTCCTCCTTTTTGAAAGACACAGACTTAGTCTGATGTTTTGATACTCCTGAGGAATATTTTTAGCTGTTTTATGATAGACCCCTTCCTTCTTTTTAGATTTTTGTGAAAGCTTGGGTTATCAGTTTGAGATGTTTGTGGCACAAACTTGGTTTCAAATTCATCTTTCATTTTATTAATTTTCTTTTAAATGATTTTATCTTTGTTAATTTGGAACCCTTTCTGTACCAACATTCTTCAGTGAGACGATTGAATAGACCACATATTTCACATGGCTTTTCCTTCATCTTCTGTTGTTCAACTGTTGAAGAAGATGAAACTACTGAAGGTGTGTTCTTTAGTACTTTCTTCCTCTCAGTACTTATGTGAAGTACTGAAGGATTGTAACAACTAAAGACTTGTTCTTCAGAAGTTTTCTATCAGTACATTTGGATTTCCTGATAGACTCTTCAGCAGTTGTCAAACCATGTTTGTTTTCATTTGGTTTGAAATGTTCTCCAGGTGTTGTTACATGCTCTTCACTACTTTGAATACCTTGTGAGACAACACCTGAAGTGCTCAACTTTTCTTTGATCATGTGTTCATCAGCAGTAAGACCATCAACAAATGATTAGCTGAGGTAGTATTACTGACTTCATCCTCTGATTTTTCATTATCACTTGAGGATGAGACACATGATGATGTGGTTTGGGAATTGATTTCACCTTCAGATTTTACTTCTGTCTTGGGAGTAAAATCTGTAGGAGGTTCAGTGTGATTATACCCAATCCCAAACTTCACATTTGAAGCTGTTTGCTTACTGAGAAGCATTTCAAACCCCTTGCAAGATGTTACCCAGCGTTCACACTCTACCTGAGTAACTACAAGTGTTTCTTTGAGATTCTTATGATTTTCTAAGATGACCTCTACCTTTGCCTTTTCATCAGTGATTTGGCATTTTAATTTGTAAATCTCATCATCTTTTTCTTTTAAAACAGACTCAAACTTAGCTTTTCTTTTGGAAATCACTTTCTCTAGGTCAAGATTTTGATTAATTAAAGCTACATTTGCTTCTCTAATTGAGGCAAAAGCAGCTATGCATGACTCAGAACATAACTTGGCCTTAGCCTCAGAAGATACTTGTGGTACCTGTGATGATGAAGCATTTGAACATGAACCATCAGTAGACTCCAGGGCCATAAGAGCAAGATTTCCAAAAGGATTTTCACCACCATGTTGACCAACACCAGAAAACACTTGTTCAGAATAACCAGAAAGATCATCTGGTAAGCTACTCCAGTCAACAACTCTAGGAGTGAAAAAGCTTTAATGTGATTGAGATTGACATTGTTGACTTGATTGAGATGGTTGAGGCTCAGGTAGGGCATGTGGTTGTTGAGCTATGGGAACTGGAACCTGATTGAACTGAGGCATGTAAAAACAGGGATAAGGATATGGCATTTGACCTTGAGGAACAAAATATGCAGGAGATGATTGAATTGGTGAATGATGACCAGAACTGGTAGAATGTTGCCCTTTGTTTTGTGAACTATTTCTGGAAAGGTCACAAAGGGTGTAGAAGAGTTAAATCAGATGATCTACACTCTCTTGAAAAATGTCCAAGTCTATGGCACTTGTGACACCTCAACTTGCTCTTGTCAAAACCAACTTTGGTTTTTCCAAAGAGACCAGGAAATTTTCTACCCGTCCTTTTGTAAAATTTTTGAGATCTGATATTAACTAATGCCATTTGGCTCAAAATATCCATCTCTTCCAAATCATCATCGGCAATTTCTTTCAAATCATCCATCAAAAAACACAAATTATCACTATTACACCCTGAGTTACTATCAACACCAACAAAAGCATGATCTCCACTGTTTGAAGAGAAATCTATATGCTCATCATAAGAACTTTCTGATGCAGCATATTCTGACTCATGACCAACCAGAGCAGTATTCCCTAGTACAAAGTCATTAGTGAGCTTACCAGATGAAGCCAGTTTCCTTTTCTGTTCTATCTCTCTTTCACATGTTAGCAGTTTCCCATGAAGTTGGGTGAGAGATAGATTGTCCAGATTTGCACTGGAGCGTAGGACAATAGTATATGTGCCCATCTCTTAGGCAGGGATCTGAGGAATCTGTTGTTCATCTGACTGTTTGTATATTCATGTTTAACCATTTTCAGTTCAGATATCAAATAGGAAAATCGCTCAAACTGTTGAGTCAGTGACTCATCCTTTCTATGAGAGAATGTCTCATATTGCTGGGAAGGATCTCTCTATTGTTTGCCAAGACCTCATCAGTTCCTCCAAATTGTTCTTTCAGAGCAACCCAGAGGTCATGAGCAGTTTCATGATGCATAAGTCCAGAATAGATTTCATTAAGCAGTGCCATGGCCAGAATTCCATGGGCTTTAGCATCAATTTCAAACAGTTTCAGATCTTCATCTGAGTATTGCTCTTTCTTCTTCGGAAACATCTCATTGGTTTCGGATTACTCACCATAGGCTTATATGGTCCATGAACCACAGATTTCCAACAACCTGAACTGTTGACAGACAGGTGATGGAGCATTCGGCGTTGCCATATGTTATACTCACTCCTAACAAGTATCGGAGGCTTTGTTAAGGAGCCAGTATTGTGAGGATCATTGATTGATGTAGCCATTTTCCAATTCAAACAAGTTCAATGAGATTTTAACAGATCTAGCTCAAAAAACTCAACAACACAGTTTAAAACAAGAAGAATCTCAATTAATTCACAGGAAGCAACAGAAAAACAACCTCTCTAACCAATTCTTGCAAATTTGCTAATTCGATCAAACTTAGATATCAAAAGAGCAGTTTCAATGATCAATTGTTAAATCGATCAAGGATTAACCGGCTCTCATACCATTTGAAAGGATCGAGATCTAGTTTGATCAATTAGATTGATATTTGCAGCGGAATAGCACACGAATTAGACTAAATTATAGCAAGAGTAATATGAATATTCAATCAAACAGTAACGGTTATAGAGAGAGAAGTTTTCTGCAAAAAGAATGTTTTCATTCACGCACAAGCTTCCCGTACAAGGAAATTAGGTCAACATTCCTTTTAAAAGGAATGTGACATCAGCTAACGTCACTTGATAGTGACATCTAACTGATTTATACAAACAACTAAAAGTAAACTAAACTACTAAAGATGTCCACAACAACTGAGGACACCTTCACTAAAAGCTAAGTATAAGCTAACATCACAACTACTGAAGTTATAACATCTGAAGTGTAAGAACTTCAGATGTTTTACATAATATAAAACTACTGATTACAAACTACTGAAATGTAAACCATCACAACTACTGAAGAGAACTACTTCAGCTGTTGTGACAACTTCTGAGAACTTGGTCTTCAGACTTTGTCTTCAGCAGTTGTCTTTAGAATTTGTCTTCAGCTGTTGTCTTCAGACTTTGTCTTCAGACTTTGTCTTCAGACTTTGTCTTCAGACTTTGTCTTCAGACTTTGTCTTTTGACTTTGTCTTCAGCTGTTGTCTTCAGACTTTGTCTTCAGACTTTATTTTCAGACTTTGTCTTCAGCTGTTGTCTTCAGACTTTGTCTTCAGCTGTTGTCGACCACTTCAGTTGTTTTGATGTCTGTGGGACTTAAAGGTTTTTCTGATCTGGCTCATTGGTTCTTTTGGTCCAACAATTATGCATAACTCGGGTACTAGGCCAAGATCATAAATGATTTCCATACCGCAGATAGCCTGGCACGAGCACCGAGGTGAGTAATCACTATAAACCAACTGTATACTACACCCCCAACATTATGCATAACTCAGGTACTGGGCCGAAGATCATAAATGACTTCCATACCACATATGGCCTGACACCAGCACCGAGGTGAGTAATCACTATAAACCATGTACCAAATCATTGGTTAGTCACAAAGACTAGAACCCCTGCGTGTATCCTTAAGGGTTAGCTAAACAATATGCAGTTGAGCTTACGACATTTTTGAATCGTGCACCTCTGTACATATTGCTTGCAAGCCTTTTCATACTTTCTTTTTTTGTATTAATGCATGCATTCATTCATTACGTTCCTCTTTTCATTATCTTCCACTTTACGTTACATAATACTTTATCATTTCTTTCATTAACATTCAACGCAAAACCACGGGAAGATAAACATACATAATCAAGAACATAAACAAGATCATGCAAATCATCATACATATCAGCATGCATACATAACATACATCACACATACCATCATCCATAACATCATATATAACATCATCATCATACATCATTCATGCCCATCACATCGTCTTTGACCTTAAAAGTCAACTTACATGAACCCCCGGAACCTCCCAAGTCAAAGCCTACATCTGCATTTCCTCGGAAATTCAGGAAATAAACTAAGTCTTCATCCATATTTCTTTTGTTCATCCACATTTCTTTTGTTGATCCGCATTTCTTTTGTTCATCCGCATTTCTTATGTTCATCCGCATTTCTTTTGTTCATCCGCATTTCTTTTGTTCATCCGCATTTCTTTTGTTCATCCGCATTTCTTTCGTGCATCCGCACTTCTTATGTTCATCCGCATTCTTATGTTCATCCGCATTAACATGTTGTTCATCCGTATTAAATTGTTGTTCATCCGCATTAACTTTTTCATCCACATTAACTTGTTCATCCGCATTAACTTGTTCATCCGTATTAACTTGTTCATCCGCATTAACTTGTTCATCCACATTAACTTCCAGTCGCACAACTTTCATCTGCATTTCCTGTTGCTCATCCACATTAGCAAATGCAGATGAGTTAGACTCAGAGGGTCATCTGCATTAGGAACACTTAAGCAGTTATTCTAAAACTTAGGCGTATGAGCCCAATTTGGGCCCATGAGTAGCCCCATTCACACCTAAACATCAGATTTCAGTCCCGAAAATCTCACCTATCATGCTCTAAGCTTAAATCTTACATTCTAAGCCATAGAAACACAACCATAACATCATAAAACACATACATAGCCTAAAATCAAACCCCACCCGCAACATACACACATACATACATACCGGTATAAACCCAACTTTTATAAAAAGTTCATACATGCATTTCTAGCCCTAAAATCAGTTAAAACATGTAAAAGAGGGGTTCTAGAACTCACTTTGTAGCTCTTTGGGTAAGACTTCTTTAAACCTGTTTGCAAATGAGCTCAAACATCTAAAACCCATCAAACACACACAACCGAACACACACAACATACATAAGCACCCAACCAAGGTTGAAACCAGTTAAGAACATCTTAAACACACGAATTCTTACCTTGAATTGATCTTCTCCTCTTGTTCTTCTTCAAAATCTGAATTCTGCACTTTCTCTCTCTAAAACATCCAAATGTTGAGTGTGTGTGTAGGCTCAAGGGCGGCCATACCACCTTTATCACCAATTTTAACTTTTTGTCCTTTTGGACACTTTTACCCTTCAACTTGGGTAAAATATCTTTTCTTTCTTTTTCTTCACTTTATTCTTCTTTCTTTTTCTTCTATAAATAACCGGGTGTTACAAGTCCACCCCCTTATAAAGTTTCGTCCCCGAAACCTGTTATTCCTCAAACAATCGTGGGTAATGCTATCACATCTCTTCCTCTATCTCCCATGTAGACTTAGATCCCTTCGTGTGCTTCCACTGTACACGCACAAGGGGAACCATTTTATTCCTTAACCTCTTCTCCTTATGATCATTGATCGCCACTGGTTGCTCCACATAATTGAGCCGTTCATCTACCTCGATATCCTCCAGTGGTACAATCATATCCTCGTCCGCTCAGCACTTTCTCAGATGAGATACATGGAATGTCGGTGAATTGCACTTACCTCTTTTGGTAACTCTACTTTATAGGCCACCTCTCCTACTCGAGCGATGATTCGGAAAGGCCCTATGTATCTCGGGCTCAACTTGCCCCGCTTTATGAACCGAATGATGCCCTTCCAAGGTGAGACTTCAACATGACTCTATCACCCACCTAGAACTCAATCGGTCTACGTCACTTATCAGCATACGACTTTTGCCTATCTTTGGCTGCCTTCATGAAGGCCTTGATCCCATACAAACACTACATCCTTCCGGGTCAACTTGGTCAGTGGAGAAGCGATCTTAGAGAAGTCTTGAATGAATCATCCCGCTAAACCCAAGAAGCTACAAATCTCGGATAGCATCTTTAGAGACTTCCATTACATCACCGCCTCCGCCTTTGCCGGATCCACCATAATCCCCTCGGGATTCACCAGGTGACCCAAGAATTAAACCTTGCACAATCAGAATGCACACTTGGAGAACTTGGCATACAAATTCTCCCTTCTCAACGTATCCAACACCTCTCGAATATGACTGGCATGCTCATCCTCACTCTTGGGATAAATCAAGATATATCTGTAAACACAATCGCTGATTTATCCAACATTGGCTGACACACTCGATTCATCAGATCCATAAAAGCAGCTGGCACGTTAGTTAAACCAAAAGACATAACGAGAAACTTGTAGTGTCCGTAACGCGTGCGAAAAGATGTTTAGGAATATCCTGCTCCTTAACTTTCAAATGATGATAGCCAGATTGAATGTCCTCGAGAACCAACTGGCACCCTGAAGTTGATCAAATAGGTCATCAATTCTCGATAATGGATATCGATTATTGATCGTCAACTTGTTCAGCTCATGGTAGTCTATACACATTCTTATACTACCGTCTTTCTTCTTCACAAATAAGACCAGAGCACCCAAGGAGAGATACTCGGTCTAATGAACCCCTTATCAAACAGCTCTTGCAATTGCTCCATCAACACTTTCATCTCAGTCGGAGCCAATCGATACGATGCCTTAGCTATAGGTTGGGCACCGGGTATCAAGTCAATCCGGAACTCGATCTCACGGTCAGGTGGCACTCCTGATAAATCTTCGGAGAACACATCTGGAAAGTCACACACCACCAGTATGTCGGTCAGTTATGGTGTTGGCGTGTCCACATCTTTCACATAGGCCTAGTAGGCATTACATCCATGCCTCATGCATTTTCCCACCACCGACATCGAAATCACCTTCGAATAGTAGTGACTCGATCACCATAAACCATCACCGTACTCCCGTCAAGCGCTGTTAACCGAACCATCTTCTTATGACACACAATGTTCGCCTCGTAGTCCGCCAACCAATCCATTCCTAGGACTACGCCAAACCCGCCTAAGGTTATCACAAATGGTCTAACAGGAAACTTGTGACCTTCTAGTTCTATGTCACAACCCTCTATCATCTCAAAAATCCTGGTAGACTCTCCTATGGCAGTTTCTACATCAAAGGGTGCATCTACACTCCTACTACTAACAGGCAGTTTAGCACAGAAAGCAGCAGAAATAAAACTTTTACTAGCACTAGAATCAAATAACACAGAGGCTAAAGTTTGGTTTACTAGAAACGTTCTCGACACAACATCGGGGTTCGTCCTAGCCTCCCCCTGCGTCATTGTAAACGCTTTGACACTTTCCCTCTACCCTTCTCCTCCAGCCTTCTTCACTCCTGAACCTTCAGCCCCTCGGCTTCTTGCAATCCCTACTCATGTGGCCTTCTTCACTATAAGAATAACACCTCCTCACACCGCAGTTCTTCGCCACATGTCCGGTTCTTACATAACAGAAACATACATTGGTTCCCAATCTACATTCCCCGGTGTATCCTCGTCCACACTTGACACACCTTCTTGTCACTGCACCGGATGTGACCACATGCCGGTCATCCACCCGTGCACCTTTGTTACTTGGAGTGGCCCCGCCATGTCCAAACCACTTTCCGTCCCAATTCTGATATCCACCACTCTTCTTACTGCCTTTAGCCACCACCACCGTTCTTACATCATATAACCTCCCCGCCAAGTCCACTGCTGACCTAAATGTGCTCGGTCGGGCACCGATCATGTGCCTACAGACATCCGCCGACAGACCGTGAATATACCTCTTGACCTTTCGTGACAAAGGTGTCACTTGATCCGACAGACCATGAATATACCTCTTGACCATTCTAAGCCATAGAAACACAACCATAACATCATAAAACACATACATAGCCCAAAATCAAACCCCACCCGCAACATACACACATACATACATACGGGTATAAATCCAACTTTTATAAAAAGTTCATACATGCATTTCAAGCCCAAAATCAATTAAAACATGTAAAAGAGGGGTTCTAGAACTCACCTTTGCAGCTCTTTGGGTAAGACTTCTTCAAACCCGTTTGCAAATTGAGCTCAAACACCTAAACCCCCCAAACACACACAACCGAACACACACAACATACATAAGCACCCAACCAAGGATGAAACCAGTTAAGAACATCTTAAACACACGAATTCTTACCTTGAATTCGATCTTCTGCTCTTGTTCTTCTTCAAAATCCGAATTCTGCAATTTGTCTCTCTAAAACATCCAAATGTTGAGTGTGTGTGTAGGCTCAAGGGCGGCCATACCACCTTTATCACCAACTTTTAAACTTTTGTCCTTTTGGATACTTTTTACCCTTCAACTTAGGTAAAATATATTTTCTTTCTTTTTCTTCACTTTATTCTTCTTTCTTTGTCTTTTAGAAATAACCGGGTGTTACACTTACCGTCTGTAGTGATTGAAGTGATTAAGGCTATAAGAGAAGGAGAAAAAAGGGAGAGGAATAGGTCCTCGGGAGGACGGGAGCGACCGGAGACTGAGTCGGTTTTCTCCAAAGATGAGGAAGAGGAAGAAGAGCCTGCGCTGGAGGCGGCATGAGGCTACAACTACAGGGAATTTCAAAGATGCAAGCACCCTACTTTTGATGGTAATGGCACTGCTGCTGCTGCTCACCGGTGGGTGAGAGAGACGGAAGTTGTTTTCAGTATTAGCATGTGCCGGGAAGATCAGAAGGTGAAGTTTGCTGCCCACTCGTTTGTGGACTCGACTCTGTGCTGGTGGGACAATATTGTCCAAGCTGAGGGTTGTCGAGCAATTGGAAGGATGAAGTGGGCAGAGCTGAAAAGGATGGCATCCATTTTTATAATGCTTTTTTGATGTAATGCAACAAGTATTTTTTAATGTGATAAGGATGTATTATTTTGCAAAAGCTTTTATAATGAAATGCAATGTCTGTTTCAATGATTCCACCGTACTGTTTTCTTTAAGTTAATGAAAATATATGTTTTGTGTGCGATGAATGACCAGCTGTGAGCATCCTGAGAACGGGGCCTTACAGTCTAACACATGTTTTGTCTATAAAACATACTTTATTTTTTCAAGGCCATTGAAGGGTATGCAAATACAACACAACAACACAATGAGGAAAGTTGCTAAGAACACTTAACTAGTCAAACAATAAAACTGGTTAACCTCTAGTAATGATACAAAGAACACAAGTAAATATGAGACAGAACAAGATAGCAAAATATACAAGGAGATGGTTTTCAAGATTGTAGTATATTGCCTTCTCAAGTTCTATTACAAATGTTATAAAGCATATCAAGAAAGTTACAAGTACTTGAGATACATATACTACATCCTACAACTGGCCACACTTTGAAAGCCAGCTGGATACAATTGACTAGACAACAAACAAAATCAAATGTAAAGGAAAAAGGCAGATTTGCCTTTTGACTAGTGACTTGACATGCCATAGCTCACATCCTAATATATTACAAAAAAGATAAACTATATAAACTAGAAAGTTGCAGACTCAAGATCTCAATATACAGTTACCAAAAGCATGGACCTTTTCACAAACTTATGAAAGTTGGTGACCTTACAGAGTTGCAGCGGAAAGGTGTCCAGCTTTTTAGAAAAGTACATACGATAAATCATGTCTTCAAAAGTCTTCAGAAGAAATCTGTCTTCAAGTGTAAGCTTCGAAAGACTTTGTCTTTGAAGCTTCGGAAGACTTCATCTTTGGCTTCGAAAGATGTTGGTCTTGGCTTCGGAAGATTTCACACTTAGAATATTTCTGTTGCTTATGTGAAACTTCCAGAGCATTCTTCTTCAGTACCCATGTGCATTCATGCAGGAGAGACTTTGGGTGTTTTGGTTGCATCAACCTCTACATATAATCTTTACAAACTCCCCCTAGACTAATGCTACCAAAACACTGTGAAGACTTCAGATATTGACAGTCCTCATCAGGATAATGACTATCCCCTTCTTCATGAGATGATCAGGATCACTCAGACTCTCAAAATGTCTTCTCATGTCAAAGAGATCATATAGAGGCAGATTGAACAAGTCTTTCCATGAATAGACATTCTCAATGCCTTGATCTCTGAAGACATGCCACCTTTCAGGATTTGTGGTATATGTCCAGGACAGGATGGGTCTTCTTGATGCTAGAGGAGCTATTTGAATGGGAGATAATGGAGCATCCTCTGGCTGCACATCCTCAGAATGTTCTGACTCATCCTGAGATTCTGAAAAGGATGTTTCTTCTTCTTCTTTGGCTTTGGCTTTGAAGCCATCCTTTTCCTTCTTTTTGTTCCTTTTAACTGAGAAGACTAGCATGCAGTGCCTGTTTGATGTTCTTTGTCTTTATTAGTTGGGTCTTTCTCTCTCACAGGTTCAGAAAGAGAGGGAGTATGACCCTGCTGTGGATTAGAAGATGAAGCTTGCTGAGTATCAACATGAGGTTCAGGTTGTGTTGTCTCAGGTTGTTCAACCTTAACCTCCACTTCAAGTGGAGCTTGACTTGGAAGGGAGTGTAAGTCTATTAGCTCTCCAGTTTTGATCTTCTTCTTGATTACTTTGATATGCTCATCCATAGTGGACCTCTGTCTGTCTATAGACTTCTTCATACTCTTCTGGATGATGACTCTTGACTTTGCATCCTCCTCCCTTAGTTTCCTTTTAGTGATCTTTCTTTCCTTGACTATCTTAAGTTCAAGTTGTTTGAGGTACTCAAACTCAATATAGTCATAGGATAAGGGAAGAAGTGCATCTGCCTGATAGAGGCATGTGGCACTCAGGTAGTTGATCATTTTGATCCTATCTTCTTCTCTGTCTACCTAAGGTTCTTGTTGAACCACATCCTTCTATGTAGGACTTTCTTGAACTGGGGAGAGAGTAGGCACATGCTTGTACAATCTTTTCTTTCTTCTTTCTTCTTTGATTTGTACCAGTAGCTCTGTATCTTCTGCCTCCTTCCTCTCCTTTAACACTTCCATGTCAACCAGTTCATTCAATTACTCTAAGGGGAGAGAAATGACATTATAAATGTCATAGTTCTTGGTCTGCAAGTAATTGATCCTGACTACCCTCAACTCATCATCTCGAGTGTTTGGCCTAGGGCCAGTCTTGATAGCAGTTTCCATGAGTCTTGCAGACCCAGTAGAGAAACTTTCTCCCCTCAGCTTCCTTTTCCTCTCTCTCCTCCTCCTCAATCTCCTCAGAAGTCATCTTTCTTTTCCCTTTGTCACTTACATACCTTTGTGACTCAGGGTGGAGAGAGCTTTGGCCTTCATTGCTTGGTGTAGCTTCCAAGCTCTGGCCAGAGAGAGGTTGAGATGCACATTCACCGGCAGGTGTCTCAAAAAGGGTATGAATCTCTACAGCAGTTGATGGTGATGAGACGAGGCTCTCAGGTTCTGCCACTGGGCCTTCAGTCAAGGTTTCCCCTAGGAAACTAATCTTAGGGTCTGCCTTAACATCCAGCTGACCGATGGCATTGCTTGATTGCCTTAATCTCCTTCTGAAGCTAAACTCTGCAGTGATCTTGTCTTGTATTCTTTGAGCCAGCTTGTTAGCTTGTCTTGATTGGCTTTGATTGACAAGTGGCATGTTGACTAGATCCACACCATCATAGAAGTTTAAGGTCTGAAATTTAAAGACCTCTTACTGTCCTTGAACTCTAAGAATAATGAGGGCTCTTCTGCTTTCATCATACCTCCACCCAATAATATGATTTGAAGTTGGTGGAGATGACATAGCCCTTGGTATTCCTTCCTTAAACAGACTATGTATGTAGGAGTCTATGGAGTCCACATCAATGTGAACTTGAGGAAGTTGCTGAGTATGCACAATTGCAAGTGAGGATGGTGAGTCCTCAATTTCCATACTCCCTGAAGAACTCCTAGGTTCTATGACTATAATGACTTTCTCCCCCTTTTTGGTAGCATCACCCTCTTGCATAGATGAGCTAGGAGTTAGGTCAATCACACTCATAGATTCTTGTGTTCCTGGTTGAGCTCCTCTTAAAGGTCTCCTAGCTAGTTGTTTCCTGAGATAAGAAATCTCAAGTTGTTGATCTTTGACCCTGGTTTGCAAGGTAGTCACTTGAGTTTCAAGATGATTGACCTTGGAGACTAAATAGGTGCATGTTTGTGATACTTTTCGCACCTTTAGTCTCAAATTCCCCTCATCTTCATCAGAAGAATCATTGGGGATGAGAGAATTAGACCAAAGTCCTCACTCTCACCATCAGCTTCAGGTTCTTGGCTGTTGGATTTCCTCTACTCACCGGTAGCCTTAGTTGAGGTGTTAATGGGCAGAGTTGCTATGGTTGAGGTCTTAATGATGGAATCACTTGCAAAAGTGAGAGCCTCTTCCATATGGACATCCTAAATAGGTTCAGAGGTGTCCCCATTAGTAATGGGTGACTGATGTGGGCTAGACATGGGAGACTAAAGGCTGGGGATTGGTTGGTTGAGATCTAACGGTTGGGGATGGTAATCATCCCTTGAAGGTTGATCACTTGAGTGTTGAGACTCAGACTGATGGCTTAAGGCATTTGGGCTTGTGAGCTCATCTGGCTGAGCATGAGGAACCTCAACACTGATCTTTGAAGTAATGGGAGTGGTCTGCTCCTCAGGAGAAGTGGGAGCTCCAGTGTCCACTTCTTCCTCTGTGGGTGAGTATATAAGGGCCTGTATAGACTGAATAGTCTGAGTAGGGGTTCGTTTGTGTTGTCTTTGATAGGTGAGGGTGATTTGTGGCTGTTGAGGTGGTTGGAAGGTGGGAGGTGTGGGTTCAACACTAGCTGGTGCTGCTAGGTTGTCACCTTGAGCAATGAGCTCTAACATTTTAGGACAAGGGATGTTCTACCTTAGAGAAGCCAATAGTGGACTTTCTTAAGATTTTAAAGATGCCAGGCTTTATTTGTAACATGTTCCTCTTAACTGTGAGGCCAGTTCACAGTTAAGAATGTATTGAACATATCTAGGGAACATGTAGTACTCTAAGGAGTCCAAGTTAGCAAGCAAATTTGTATAAACAAACTGAGAATACCTGAACTTGACTCCCTGAACCATCCAATGAACAATGAAGGAGAGATCTTCAGGAATCTAGTCCCATCCACCATGCTTGTTTGATAAGCTACGGATAACCACATGGAGCAGGAATTTCTATTGGGATGAGACATTCCCTTTCCTGAAGGTCTTGACAGAGAAGTCTCCCTCATAGCCCATATGCGTAACAGAGTGGTTAACAACTTCTTTGGGGAAGAACACCTCACCTTCTTCATCATCCAGCTAAAGATGCATGTTGATGATGGCTGGAGTGATGAAGACTGTTCTCCCTTGCACTGTGGCAAATAGTGCCTTCTCCCCATCCAGAACGACCTTTTGGCAGGTCTTCCAAAATTTGAGCAGATGATCCTCATAGAGTGTAGGATCAATGGTAAGGGAGGTGAAGTAGTTGGATAAAGCTAAGAAACGACAAACCTCTGAGAAATGTGGATCTTTCTCAAAGTGTAATAGAGCAACCAGGTTATGTTGCCTGTGTAACTACTTGGAGAAGTTTGGTTCATTTCTGCGATGAAGGTTGGCCATTTTAAGAGAGCTTAAAGATAAAGAAAGATGATCGAAAGTAATTTCAGAGAGAAATTAAGGGTTTAGGTTTTGAGGAAATAGGAAGATGATAAAAAGAGGGAGAAACCGTTGGGTTTATAAGACAAAGTTAATGAAAGAGGATAAACTTTGAAATCCATAAGTCAGTCCCACCTCTGAAAAAGTAGTTTTATTTTGCTCAAAAAGTAGTTTTCTTGGAAGTCAAAAAGCTTCCGAAGGTAAATTATCTTCGGAAGTTTTAATGAAAAAGCTTCTGAAGCTAAAATGAATTCGGAAGAATTTCCTAAGAATTTTGAGAATTTTTAACTTCGGAAGAAAATCAAGACTTGAAAGTTTTGTTCAAGAGAACTAAGCTTCCAAGAGTTAATTTGCTTCGAAAGAAAGTTGTCCTTGAAAACATATAAGTGCCTAAGAGGAGTTTTAAGCTTCGAAAGATATTTCAGAAATTTCTTTCGAAGGTAAATTACTTGGGCAGTTATCTATTTTAAAGGCATAAGTTTCTTCAAAAGTTAAAGACATATCCTCCGAAGGATCAAAATTTTCAGAATTTTAAGGAAAGTCCTCAAAAAGTTTTCATCCAAAGAAAAACAAGAGCTTATGAAGGTGATAAACTAGAAAACTTAGGACACAAAGATTTTAGAAATAATAAGAATTAGTTTTAAAAAAAACCTACTCAAAGTTTATCATCATAGTAGCTGATATTAGATATTTAAATATTTGTTCATCAAAAGTCTTTGTAAATAGATCAACATATTGTTCATGTGTTTGAACTTTGACTAGTTTAATTAATCCCTTTTCAAAATTATCTCTAATTAAATGATACCTGATGTGATGTGTTTTGTCCTTGATTGCTGCATAGGATTCTCTGTGATAGAAATAGCACTATTGTTGTCTATGTGAATGAGAGTCTCTTTGAAGTTCAACCCATAGCCAAGCATTTGATTCTAAATCCAAAGCACTTGAGCACAACAGCTTGCAGCAGTAATGTATTCAGCTTCAGCAGTTGATGCAGAGACACAAGATTGCTTCTGGTATTGCCATGAGACAACCCTTCCACCAAGAAACTGACATCCCCCAGATGTGGACTTTGCAGTCATGTTGCAACCACCATAATCACTATCTGTATAAGCATACAGATTGAAGTCAAAATTCTAGGATACCACAGTCCAAGTGTTGAAGCACCTTTGAGGTATCTTAGAATCCTTTTGACAGTGATAAAGTGAGACATCTTAGGGTTGGCTTGATATCCTGCACAAATACATGTGGCAAACATGATATCAGGCCTATAAGAGACCCAATCATAGCCCTGTATAAGTGTTCATCTACACACTCCCCCTTAAGATCAGGTCCAAGGGAGTGGTTTCTAGCTATGGGTGTCTTAACA
This sequence comes from Flaveria trinervia, assembly GCA_025506515.1. Taxonomy (NCBI): domain Eukaryota; kingdom Viridiplantae; phylum Streptophyta; class Magnoliopsida; order Asterales; family Asteraceae; genus Flaveria; species Flaveria trinervia. The sequence goes on from CM046450.1 coordinate 99,375,136, forward strand.
ATCTTACAGTCAGTCATGTTGAATCTTTTGAGTATGTCTTGAACATACTTAGACTGACTAATGAAGATGTCATATTCAACTTACTTCACTTGAATTCCCAGAAAGAAATTGAGTTTCCCCATGGCACTTATTTCAAATCTATCCTTTATCAGCTTCTCAAAGTCTTTGCAGATCTTTGGATCAGTTGATCCAAAGATGATGTCATCTACATACACTTGAACTAGCATTATGTTTTCCTTGTCCTTTGATGAAGAGAGTTCCATCTATAGTACCTCTTATGTATCCATGCAGGTAGAGATACTGAGATAGACTCTCATACCATTTCCTGGGTGCCTGATGCAGCCCATAAAGAGTTTTATCAAGCTTCCAGACATAATCAGAATGATCAGGATCTGCAAACCACGTGGCTGTTTGACATATACCTCCTCATCAATCACCTCATAAAGAAAAACACACTTGACATCAAGTTGATAGACCTTGAAGTTCTTGGATGCAGCAAATGCCAAGAATATCCTAACAGCTTCTAGTCTTGCTATAGGAGCAAAGACATCAGTGTAGTCAATTCCTTCTTCTTGTGTGTATCCTTAAACAACTATTCTAGATTTGTTTTTTATGACAATGCCTCTATCATCCTTCTTTTTCCTAAACACCCATTGGGTTCCAATAGTAGTTTTCCCTTGAGGAAGAGGACAAAAGTTCTAAACTTCCTGTCTTTTGAATTAAAGCAGTTCCTCTTGCATAGCTTCAACCCAACTTCCATCCCTTAGAGCCTCATTAGTTTTCTTTGGCTTTATCTGAGATAAGAAACAAGAGTGAAGACAAACATTTGCTTCATGGGTTTGTCCTCTTGTTCTTACCCTTGTGTCAACATCTCCAATGATATTTGTAGTGGGATGAGACTTGTGGATCCGTAGTTGTGGGATCACAGCAAGTTGCTGAGAGAGATATAAATTAGAGAAATTTAGATATGGCATTGATGTATCTCCCACTACATCAGCACACTTATCAAGAGATACTTGATCCAATGAGTGTGTGACATCATTGATGTTGTCATCTATGGAGTGTTATCAGCATCAAGAAATTCCTGATCACTATCACCACCACCATGTTTTCTTCTACATTTGAGGTATCTTTATCTAGTTGTAGAGCCTTGAGCTAGAATTTGAAGGCATCTCAGATGTTATCAGCTGAATTTGTCATTATCGTGCTGATAGAAACCTCATTTGCAGAAGTAGTTAAAATTGGAGCTAAGATGTATGGCTTGAAGGTCTTCTAAGCTCAAATCTTGGGTCAGGATCACCTATGGGTAAGAAATCTGTAGGTCCTGAAACATTCTCACAAGATTTGTTAAGACAGTTGGTAACTAAATCAAGATCAAACAGCCAATCAGGACTAGAACCAGCCACACAGGGTGTGTGTTCATTGAAAGTCACATTGGCTGACTCCTCAACAATTCTAGTTCTGAGATTGTATACTCTGTAAGCCTTAGCTTGAGAAGAACATCCAATGAAGTGTCCATCATCTGCTTTCTTAGCAAATTTGGTAATTTGATCTTTGGTATTCAAGATGGTACAAGGACATCCAAATGACCTGAGAAAACCAATGAAGGTTTCTTCTTGTGCTAAAGTTCATAAGGAGTCTTGCCATGAGTCTTAACTACTAAAAATCTATTCTGCACATAGTAGTCAGTGTTGACTGCCTCTGTCCAGAAGGTGATGGGCAGTTTAGAGTCAGACATCATGGTTCTTGCAGCTTTAATCAGTGTCCTGTTTCTCTTCTCAGCAACACCATTTTGCTGAGGAGTCCTAGGAGCACTATATTGTCTTGTAATACCCTTTTCATCACAAAATGTATCAAGGATTTGGTTCTTAAATTCAGTTCCCTGATCACATCTTAAGGTTTTGACCTTGTGATCAGATTGATTCTCAATCTTTAGAATGAAATTCTTCAGAATCTCAGGGGTCTTATCTTTAGTTCTAAGGAAGCAAACCTAAGTGAATCTTGTAAAGTCATCTGTGATCACCAAACAATAAGAGGTCCTTCCTAGACTCATTACACTGGTAGGGCCAAAGAGATCAATATGTAACAAGTGTAGGGTGTGGTGATGGAGTTTCTTTCCTTAGGCTTATGAGATACCTTATGTTGCTTCCATTTTAGGCATGCAACACAATGATAATCACTTGTAAACTCTTTCTTTGGCATTCTAGTTACAAAATCATTCTTAATAATTTTATTCATGTTTTTAAAGTTTACATGGCACATTCTTTTATGGCATAGGAAAGACTCATCACTATTGGCTTTAAATAGAAAGCATGAAACTTCTCCAGAGGGAGATGTTTCTTGCAAGTCCATCTTGTACATGTTCCTTTTCATGGGGCTCTAAGAAGAATATGCTCATGAGGAATGACCACCCCGGGCTTGAGAACAATGCACTCATGCTCAATAAAGAGCATGTTATGACTCTAATCACAAAATTAGGATACACTCAAAAGATTGTACCCAAGCTCCTTGACAAAGTTTACCTTTTCAATGTTGAGCTTACCATTTGTGACCTTGCCACTTCCAGAAATGTAACCACCTTCATATCCTCCAAAAGCAACTGGCCCTCCATCAATCCTTTCAAAGTTCCGGAGTAGTGACCTATTGCCTGTCATGTGCCTGGAACAACCACTGTCAATGATCCAGATATTTTTGTTTGTCTTGAGCTGTTCCTGCACAAAGAAAATGATTAGTTATATTTGGAAACCCAAGCCTTACTTGTCTTGGGCTTAATAAAAGAAGTAGAAGATAATGCAACAATAATAGATCCTATAGTTGTGCTTTGAGGATCTTGAGCTGTTGTTAATGGAGAACTTTCCGTCACTTGGCCTTTCTTAGACTTCCACACCACCTTTGAAAGTTTGGACTTGACCTTCAACACTTCGGAAGCTTTTAAGACTTCGAAAGTTTTGATGACTCGACCTTCGGAAGATTCTTCAGACACTACAGCAGACTTCAGTACTTCGGATGTATTCCTTTCTTCCGAGACCAAATTTTCTTCCGAATGCAATTTTCCACTTGCCTTCTTCTTTGTTTTGGAGCTTTTGAAGGAAACAGATTTTCCTTCTGAACCTGGAATCTTTTTGGAACTCTTGGAAGTCTTTTTCTTGGTCATATGAAGAGTACCTCTTGGATTGTATGGACAATCCTTAGTAAGATGAGAAGTACTTTTGCACATATTTTCTTCTTCTTAAAAGCTTTCTCCTGAGAACAAAACTGATTTTGATCCTTCATCTTTACAGTTGCTGAGACAGTCCTTTTAGGGTTAAAATTGTTCTTGGAGTTGGATGGTCCAAGCTGTGTAGTAGTGGTACACAACAGATCAGCCTTCTTGATGGTGAGATGATTTGAACATGAACCAGAACTCTTGGCAGAAGAGTTTAGGTTGATGTCTTCAGTCTTCACCACTTCAAATCCTGCAGAGATAAAAACTTGTTTCTGCCTAGAATCAAAAATGGCCTTGATCTCTTGAGCCTTCCTAGCTTTTCTTTTGCTCTTTCTGATCAAGTTTTTCCTCATAGATTTGGTCATCATAGTCTTCTTCTTCTTCTCAGAAGGATAATGACCCTTCTTAGAAACCTCTTCTTCATTCTTCTTAGAGAGATTCTTCACTATTACTTATTCATCTTCTTCACTCAAAGAGTCTATGAGAGGAAGCTCATCTTCACTAGTTCCACACCTGAGTGATCTTATAGACAAGATTGTGTGTGGAGGAGCTATCTCATTAGATCCGAGTCCCTGCTTGTTTTGATAACACACCTTGTTGTGCAGGGATGAGGATATCATGTTCTTGAAGGTCTCTTCTTCAAGAACACACTTTTTTACTCTAGCTTTGCTAATCACAAGCTCAACCTGGCACTCAGTCAGCTTAGTTATGAGATCCTTGATCTGAGTCCTATAATTTGTATGCTCATGTTTTAGAACTGAAATGGTTTTCTCTAAGTCCTCTATCTTTAGTTTATTATCTCTTTCAGACTTTTTAAAATCAGCTTTTAAAATGTTTAAAGACTTAAGATTAGATCTCATTTCTATATTGTAGGACCTGTATCTGTTAACTTTAGCAATGCATTTAAGGGTACAGAGATGTTCCAATACATTGGCTTCATCATGATCTGCCATCAATGCTTGGATTGGAGAAGCATCTTCCACCTGAAAGCTCCAGTCAAAGCCTCCTTCTTCAACAGCAACTGCAGCTTGCTACTTTGGCTTGTCATTATGGGTAGCTTTATCAGTGTAGTTTGGTCTGGACTGTGCTTGACCAGCATTTGTTCTTGATGCCTTACACTCCCTGACAAAGTGGCTCATCAGGTTACAGTTGTAACATTTAACTTTACTTTTGTCTAGTCCAAACATTCCACTGGCAGCATTGCTTGGGAACTTCCTTCTAGTCCGCTTGTAGAACTTCTTGGCTCTGTGAGTGAGAAGAGCCATCTGCTGGACTATCTCCATGTACTCTAGATCATCTGGATGGCTACAGTCCAGGTCTTCAAGGGTGAAAAGAAAGCTGCGAAAACTTTCATTAGAGGACACAAAGGCTTGAGAAGAACTTGTCTCTTGGAATGGGCTTCCTTGAGTGTAGTTCTCCCTTGGTGGCTCAGGGAAGGTGATGAAAGGACCCTTTTGTGAGTTTTCAGGGTAGCATATCAGATGATGTTAGGGTTCTATGCTATCCCTTTCAACCACATGAAGTGTTGAACCCATTTGATTGTTGGAGTTGTCAGATGAACCTTGCATGTTCATCTCCATCTAGTAGCCACTGAGAATCCCATACAACTCTGTTAGAGTGAGAGTTTTCTGATTCTCAGTTCTCTTGATAATCACACAGTAGTGTGTCCATTGTCTAGGAAGTGAGAACATGAACTTCCTTACAATGTCTCTGTTTTCAAGAGTAACTCCTCCATCCACTAGGGTACCCACAATCTCAACATACCTGAAGTATTTTTGAGTCATGGTTTCACCAGCTTTGAAGGTGAAATTTTCAAACTGCTGCTTCAGGAGATCCTTCTTGTTCTCCTTAGCTTTACAGGAATCCTCATACATCAGTTTCAATGCATCCCACAGCTGCTTAGCTGTTTTGCATTTCTTGAAACCTCTGTACACAGAGTCTGGAAGAGTAGTCTGAAGGGCTATCATGGCCTTCTGGTCAATCTGTACTCTTTTCTATCTTCATCAGAGTAGGCAGCCATAGCCTTGGGGATCATACCACCACCAGTAGCAGAAGAGGTGCTTGGTATGTAAGGTCTATTTTCAACAGACTCCCATATTCTTGAGTCTAGAGACATGATGAAACCTTCCATTCTTTGGCACTAGGTGTCAAAGTCATCAAGAGTGATCAGTGGGAACTTTGTCATAGTTCCAGTATTCATATCAGATTTGGAAATGGCTGCCATTTGATAAGTTAAGTATTTGTTTGTGTGAGGGATCTTTAGATGGTGAGATCTTATATCAAGAGCCTGGAATGCTCTGATACCAAATGCAGGACCATTGAAGGGTATGCAAATACAATGCAACAACACAATGAGGAGAGTTGCTAAGAACACTCAACTAATCACACAGTGAAACTAGTTAACCTCTAGTAATGATACAAAGAACACAAGTAAGTATGAGACAGAACAAGATAGCAAAATACACAAGGAGATGGTTTTCAAGATTGTAGTATATTGCCTTCTCAAATTCTATTACAAATGTTACAAAGCATATCTAGAAAGTTATAATTACTTGAGATACATATACTACATCCTACAGCCGACCATACTTTGAATGCCAGCCGGATACAATTGACTAGACAACAAACAAAATCAAATGTAGAGCCAAAGGCATATTTGCCTTTTGGCTAGTGACTATGACATGCCATAGCTCACATCCTAATATATTACAAAAAGGATAAAGTACATAAAGTAGAAAGTTACAGACTCAAAACTTCAATGTACAGTTATCAAAAGCATGACCTTTTCACCAACTTATGAAAGTTGGTGACCTTACAGAGTTGCATCGAAAAGGTGTCCAGCTATATGGAAAAGTACATCTGATAAAGCATGTCTTCAAAAGCCTTCGAAAGAAATCTATCTTCAAGTGTAAGCTTCGGAAGACTTCATCTTTGGCTTCTTAATATGTTGTTCTTGGCTTCGGAAGATTTCACACCTAGAATATTTCTATTGCTTGTGTGAAACTTTCAAAGAATTCTTCTTCAATACCTATGTGCATCCATACATGAGAGACTCTGGGTGTTTGGGTTGCATCAGCCTCTACATATAATCTTTACAATTTTTAATTTGCAAGGCAAACATCATAGCATTAGACCAAACTGCATAATTGTCACTTCATGTTAACTTCTCACTAATAATAGACACATTGGCAGTATCACTTGGATGTAAATATAATGGGTTACCAAAGTCCAGTTCACTAATCAAAGTTTCTTTATTAGCTATAGCAACCATTTTGAAAAAGAAATACTCGAAAAAACAAATAAAACACTAACTAAAAAGAGATGATGCACAAACTGAAAAAAAAAATTAATATGTACAAATATGAAGTAACCAACTTATAGCCACACAAAAAAACAAGCAATTTAGAGGGCAATAAAAGAGAATATTATATTATAAATCCTCCTACTCTAATAAAAAGATATTTTAGGATGATACGTGACAACACCACAATCATTCTCATCAAAATTTCTCATCTCTCTCTCCTATTAAATAATTACCTTTTAATTACCTTAATTAGTAATAATATTATTTACCATTTATTAGATTCAATAAATTAAGAAAGAGATCTATTTATTAATATTACTTCTAAATAAATAAACTTTTTATAAAATAATAAACTTTTTTAAAGTATAAAGCTTTTCTAAAAATATGAAATATTTTAAAATTGTATGTTTAAAAAAGTCACTTTTGTAAAACTAAAATAATTAAATTTAGAGTTATAATAAGAAAAATTTTAAAGATGACCTTTTTATACGGTTTGTTTTAGAACAAAACGTTTATTTCTTTTTCAAAATAAGTTTAAAAATAAATTTTTTAAAAATTGATATCACTGTTTTATTACTTATAGTCATTTCTAATACATAATATCAGTCATATCATATCTTAAAATATGATTTAATAATTAATAAATTTTATTATATAATTTTTTATTTATTCAACCTTTGTAACACATGGATTTACTAAAGCTAGTTGGGAGATAAAGAAAAAAGAATGGACTTACAGTGTACTCCAGCAAGTAATAGAGATTAAAAAACTTACAGACCAAGATGGAAGAGTCAACGAACCCAAAGACAAACAAAGTTGCACCCACTAGAGTGCAATCGAGATCATGATAGAGACAAAAACTACTGAATTCCTTCGATCAAAAGCCACACCCACACAGATAAGAAGATGCATAGCACCTTTGGGACAAAGAATAATAGGTGTGCGATGATGAACACAAGCCCTAAACTGACTGTAGCAGCGGAATAATGACCCAGATAAGTCTAAAGCTATGATACCATGATAAAAATCATGATATATTAATTAAACTTCAATGAAGATGCTATTGAAAACTAACAATATTGTGAAACTAAAATACCCACAAATGTGAAGAACTATAAGCCCCACCCACAAGTCAACCTGATTCATGGTGAAAAGAGGCTGATAACACAAGACAATAAAGACAAGATGCGAGACCAGTCACCGAACAAGACTACAATGACAAGGTGGGGCTTTGTAGACTTCTACAAACTTCTCTGTCAAACCCTAACTCCAAGTTTTTAATATATAGCAGCCAAGAGAACGCTTTGCCACTTTAAGCCCTTGAACATAAGTCTTGAACAGAAGTAGCCCCTAACCTTCTTCTTCTTGTTAGAAAGACCTCACAAAATAATAAAAGGAAAAGATCATACAAGATTTTCTTATTAAAATATGTACTTGTTAATTGAATTAAAGATTGTGATTTTTAACAAATAATTTATTTGTTTATTATGAATAAATATTAATTTTGATTTGAAGCATCTTTTTTTTATCTGTTAATCTAGCTTGAATAGGTGCATTTTGCATGGTAATGGCCTGGTCTAGGCCATTGGACCACAGCCTAACTGGTAATTTATGTTTTGGATTAAAATACTGCAGAAGTTTAAAGTGTTCTTATAAGGAGACGTCAACTACTCAACTCAACTTAAGGTCAGTTTACATTATTAAATTATACCTCTATCAAGTTGAATCTTATTGAATTGAATGACAATCTTTAACCATTTCATCCCCATTTGTTGAATTCCTAGTTGTTCATCAATGCTGCACTGAGTTTGGTAGTTTGATTGTACTCAAAAAGTCAAAATTGGTAGATAAAGCAAACAAAAATAAGGAATAGACTGTAGTTTGATATGGATGAGAGGGGAAGAAGCCTACATGAATGCAATTGTAGGCTCACAAGATAAGCAAGATGATGATTGTGATGTAGGAATTTGTTACATTATTTATTTTAACTTCATTAACTTCATGATCTCATTTCAGTCTATTAATAGCTATTTCATTTAATTATTTACTTGAAGATGTTTTAACATGTTAATTTGCAATTTCAATTTTACTACTTCAACTTACTAGAATTGAAGCTGAATTAGCCTTTTGCCGCAACGTGCGGGGTTATTTTATAGATATGTTTTATTAAATATTGACAAACGTTGTTGTTTTTTCTTGCAAATATAAAAACTAAAAAAAGTGTTTTTAATTTACTTTGTTTGGATTTTAAATAAAATTAAGTTATTGGATTTTAGAATGAACAAATTAACATTAACTAGTGGTTAACGACCATGCGTGTTGCATGTGTGATAGACTTCGCTCAAAACAGAATAGTTGCTAACCATAACGGTAGCCAAGCCAAAGAAATCGATATCCTTTTTGGTTATCATCACATCCCGACACTAGCATAAGGACATGGGTTTCAAATGAACGGTTGTCATCATCATCGAACTATAATACCGATATATGAATACCCATCACAGAATGACAAATAAAGAATGAAGGTTCAGGGTTGCTCGGCCTATCATCATTGATCAACGACTTGCTGCAAAGAATATGCAACAAAATAGATACAGTAACAATAACAACCACCTGAGTGTTGCCACTGGTCAACCAAAGGCACATCGGCCTTAATTGATAACCAGACGCGCGTTGTGCGTATTAAAAACAATGTTAACCAAGGCTTAGACTTACGTTTACAACAATAATTGTCACAACTTAATAGTTTTAGCTGGATCCAAAGTAATCACTAAAGTGTGACTCAAAATTGATGCCTGATTGTGGATGCACACCAAATATGACTTCCAAGCCAAAGCTACCAGCATCAGTTTTCACGTATCATCACAGCCGCCCAACAATCAAAATCAAGTGTCTCAGATGAACATGTGTCAACCATCATCGACGTTAGCAAATAATCGTTTCACCCATAGCCAACAATCAATGATTTAGAATACATGTAACGTCTCAAAAGAGCTAAAGCTCAACATCATTGACGCATAACAGTCTTAGGTAAACGTAAGCTTAACATAATTGACATCATGCGATAGGAGGGATAGTAAGAACAAACGGAGGGACCAAAACTATAGGTGGCACCACCTCAATCACATATGCGAGGTGGAAGGGCAATAGACCTACCGACACCGCAACCACAAAACCAAATTTCTGATCTCAGATCAAGGCTAAGTCAGGCAAAACAGGAGGCGGATATGTAAGCGACCGCCACGACATCAACACCAACACAATGGCCACTGTCGATTGTCGACTAGATCTAAATCCCTTTAAAGCAAAACACACTAGGGGAAAAGAGATGGCAGCCAAGCCGGAGCCACCGCCTCCGATGTCTGGTCCGGGAAAGGCAGAATTCAAAATCAGGTGAAACTAAAGCCAGATTGTGGATGTCAATGATAAGCCACCCATGAGAAGAAAGATTTGATGGTCACAGGGGACACACCCCTTACAAGGTGTTCATTGTTGGACCCTGAAAAATCATAGATGTCAATTCAAGTGGTAGTTGATGGTTGCTCCAGTGGAATTCTCCTAAGTCCAAGATGTAATGCAGATGGAAAATCTGCTCAAAAGAAGACAAGTGTGGGCTATTGCATTTGTCAATTCTCCCTTAGGTAAACGTAAGCTTAACATAATTGACATCATGCGATAGGAGGGATAGTAAGAACAAACGGAGGGACCAAAACTATAGGTGGCACCACCTCAATCACATATGCGAGGTGGAAGGGCAATAGACCTACCGACACCGCAACCACAAAACCAAATTTCTGATCTCAGATCAAGGCTAAGTCAGGCAAAACAGGAGGCGGATATGTAAGCGACCGCCACGACATCAACACCAACACAATGGCCACTGTCGATTGTCGACTAGATCTAATCCCTTTAAAGCAAAACACACTAGGGGAAAAGAGATGGCAGCCAAGCCGGAGCCACCGCCTCCGATGTCTGGTCCGGGAAAGGCAGAATTCAAAATCAGGTGAAACTAAAGCCAGATTGTGGATGTCAATGATAAGCCACCCATGAGAAGAAAGATTTGATGGTCACAGGGGACACACCCCTTACAAGGTGTTCATTGTTGGACCCTGAAAAATCATAGATGTCAATTCAAGTGGTAGTTGATGGTTGCTCCAGTGGAATTCTCCCTAAGTCCAAGATGTAATGCAGATGGAAAATCTGCTCAAAAGAAGACAAGTGTGGGCTATTGCATTTGTTTATGCAGATGACAATTGAACAAATGCTGACAAGTATTTGTTCTTCTGCATTAACAAATGCAGACAACCGAACAAATGTTGCCAAGTATTTGTACATCCGTATTAGGTAATGCGGATGTTCAACAACAAATAAGCATAGGTGTTTGTTCATCCGCATTTGTTAATACCGATGACCAAAGACCAATGCTAAAGAACAAAAAAATACTGATGAAGATCAACACGTCCGCATTAATGCGGATGAACAGAAGACAATGTTGACAAAGACTTTTTGTACTTAGACTAGTCTCCTGATGTATAGTATAAGAGTAGTTTGGTCATTTTGTAAAGATCTTTTGTCAGCTTATATATATAATAGAAAACACTACTTTTGGGATAAAAAAAATATTAGAATCTTCGACAGTCATATGTTTCAGTGATGTTTTGTTACTGTGTTTTGCTAAACCCTAGTATTCATTGTAACTTTTCACCATCATTAATACAAAGAATTTATGAGTATTTTTCTAGCATTTAATGATTTGTGATTATATCATTCCACAATATATTTACTGACGCAATCATCATATTCGATCGTAGTTGATTCACATCAACTGAGAATATCATTCTCACCACCCAGTCATTAATTTCTGGGATGATTGAGCCTTAATAGACACCACGTTGGTCGAAGAAGAAAAACATACATGTGCCAAACATACCACCTTCGTCTAGGAAGAAATGGACAGGCGACGACAAAAACCCATGGACCTTTGACCATCCACACACCCCTATTTCTCTCACTACAAGTCAAGAAATGAAGAAAATCAAGACTTGAAACCAAATAAACAAGCATCAAAAGTTGTACAAACAACATAAAAAATAGTACAGATAACTATTCATAAAACTTATTTTTCACATATTGGTAAATTTAAAACAATTATAAATAGTATTATACTAAAAGAGAAAATAGATAAAAATAAATAATTTAAATAAAAAGGTTGAATTTATTTAGAAAAATTTGCATAAATAATCCTTGTGGGTTGATCATATTGTAAGTTTATTCGTTAATTTTAGAAATTACAAACTCAATCCAAAAATTTGAGAAAGGGTTGCACATTTTCTCCCCACTATTAATCTCAGTTAATTTTTATCATTAAGTGTGTATATTATTTATAATTCAATTCAAATTTCAAATTATTGATTTTTTATTCATATCGAATTTTCATATTTGAATATGATTCGAATATTGAATAACCAAAATAGGGCCATTGGTTGAACCAATTGCTTAGGACTCCTATAATAACAAAATGAGAGAAGCTAACTTGACTTGGTATTGCTAACTACCTCAAAAAGAACTTCTATTATGCTTGTTTCTAGCTCGAGCCAACTTGTTTCTATTAGTTTTTTTATGCTTTTAAGTCTCAAATGATAAGTTTATAAAGAACACAAGTTATAAGAGCCACTCGAGTCTAATCAACTAGAGTTTTACTATGAGTGGTCTACTTTAGCTCGAACCCACCATAGGCGCCTATATGAGCCACCGAGTTGAAGCGAAATCAGCTAGAGTTTTTAACAAGATACTTTATACTAGCTAGAAAGCGCGCTATGCATCAAGAGTTATTTGAACATCCCATTTAAGATTACTAATTGTAAAATGGAACTTTTTCGGATAGCGAACAAACAACTCACTAAAATTTCTCATAATCCATATATTGCTCATTTTGTAGGAATAGAACCCACATCAATTTGATACATTAGGTGTCACTAGGAAAAAATTGTAAGACCCTATTTATAGAAATCATCATAGTTGGTTATTAATAGCATAAACATTTGTAAATGTAATATTGGTAGTGGAATCAATCTTTAATCATATAAACATCATTTTAAAACTTTGGATGCCAGACTTGAACTATCTTAGTATCTTCCATGTCCATACTTGCATCTCGTAAGCAACAACAATTACCTGACAACTATTATACATACATATTCAGCAATGCTATAAGAGCTTTGGTTTTAAAACATAGTATACATCACACACTTTAAAACCTTTACCTTTTTCATACATGATCACACATTAATATAAATACATATTAACATGCTTATTTCTTAACTTTCATTATCATTTCTTTCATTCCTTTATCATTATCTCTCATTGTAATAGATCAGTGTCATATGGTAAACCCCCCTAATATTACACGAAGCTGATAACTGTGCCGTGGCCTATAAATAGACCTCCCGTAACATTATGCACGAAGTTGGTCATAATACTAGGGTCAAATGAAAAAGATCCCCTTTCATTCATGGTCAATCAAAAGGGTTAGACCCATGTGTACTTTCTCATTGACTAGCTAAGCCGCACATTAGTTGAGCTATGGTTGTGCACCTTCATTCATTTTGCTTACAAGACTTTCATTCATTCATTGCGTCCCACTTTTCGTTAACTATATCATTCACTTTCATTACATAATATTTACTTTATAGTAGCACATATCAAGCCAAGTAAAGTTTACCATAAAACCTTTATCATTTCAAAAACATATTAGAACACATTAAGTAACAAATTGCACAACACTTCATCATGCGAGAACTTCTTAGGCATATTCTAGTGCGAGAACTTAATACTATGCAAAAACATCCGAGTGAGCACTTTGCCTTGCTTTCTTTTTCTAACTTTCGCCTATCTCTCTCTCTTAACAACAACACTAGTTTTCGTATAAGGGTGGGTAACAAGGGGCGCTATTCCCATTTTTTAGGATTCCCTAATGTTGAGCATGTTCTTACACAAATACATCTTTTTGACCAGAAACCTTCTTTCGCACGGGAACTTTGGTCTGTTACAATTTCACCCCCCTTATTCTAGGTTTCATACTCGAGACTTGTTAGTGCTCGAACAATTGTAGATAATGTTACCTCATCTCTTCTTTAGTTGCCCATGTAGACTCTGATACCTTTTTTGTCTTCACTATACCCATACAAGTGGAACTATTTTATTCCTTAAACTCTTTTCTTCCCTATTAGTAATAGTCATAGTCTACTCCATATAATTCAGTTGTTCATCCACTTTGATATCTTTAAGTGGCTTAACCATAGATTCATTGGCAAGACACTTTTTCAAAAGAGAAATATGGAACATAGAATGAATTCCACTTAACTCTTCTGGTAGTTCTAATCAGTAGGCCACATCTCCTATCCGTACAACAATTTGAAGCACCCATATATATCATGGGCTCAAATTTCCCTTCTTTGGAAATCTGATTATTCCCTTCTTTGAAATCTGATTATTCCCTACCAAGGCGGCACCTTCAACTTGACTATGTCCCCAATCTAAAACTCTATCGGTCTACGCCTTATATCAGCATCAGACTTTTGTTTATTTTTAGCCGCCTTGATAAACACTTTAGTCTTATCCATTTTCTCTATTGTTTCTTCAATCAACTCAATACTTCCCAATTCTTTCTACTAGATATCACCCTAACGCATGTGGATTCTACATTTTCTACCATATATCATCTCATTAGGTGGCATACTAATGTTGGTATTATAATTGTTGTTATATGAGAACTCTACTAACGATAAGTGTTCTTTCTAACTTCCTTCAAAATCAATAAGACACACTTTATGCATATCTTTACAAGCCTAATTTGTTCTTTCTTATTGTTCATCTATCACTTTACTTGTACTAGTGTGTAACTAATGTTGGTATTATAATTGTTGTTATATGAGAACTCTACTAACGATAAGTGTTCTTTCTAACTTCCTTCAAAATAAATAAGACACACTTTATGCATATCTTTACAAGCCTAATTTATTCTTTCTGATTGCTAATCTGTCTGAGGATGATAACTTGTACTAGTGTGTAACCTCATCACCAATGAAACTTCTTCATGAACTTGGATATACACATAGTATCTCTGTCAGAAACAATAGACATCATCACACCATGACATGTTACAACTAAAAAATTGTACTACTATTGTTTGAGAGATAAAAGCAAAAGTTAAAAGTGTGAAATCAAGGGTCTAAGGTGTTTAAGGTATGTATTCAATGATGCTTGATGTATTTGTGCATTAATAAATGGTTTGTATTGATATTAATGCATGTTTTTGTAGTTTCTGATTGAGAAGTTCTCAAGAAAGTTTGTTTTGGGATGTAATCTTCAAAAAGTTAGTTCTAGCTCCCTTTTATTCATAGCCAATAGGTTGTTAGCTCAACTTTGAGTGGCTTATTAGCCTTTAAAGATACTTACAGGGGTCTAATCCTTGTGATTGACCATGAACAAAATATGATCTTTGTAGCTTGGTCTTGAGATTGTGATCGATCTCATAAATTAGGTTGGGGGCCTAGCATATGACACGGATTCATTACAGTGAAAGATAATGAAATGATAACGACAAATAATAAAATGAGCATATTGATATGTATGTATTTATGTGTGCTCGTGTATCAAAATGCAAAGGTTTAAAGTATGCAAAATATTTTATTATTAACTAGAACTCACTCAGTGTCGCTGAGTTTTATTCATGATAGTTGGCAGTTAGTTGGTTGTGCTAAGGAGATGCAAGAATGGACATGGGATTGAGATAGTTCAAGTCTGGCTTTCGAAGTTTCAAAATGTTATTTATATTATTACACTTCTAATGTTTAAAAAAATAAAATGATGTTTTAAGACAAGTATTATAATTTTAAATAACAAATTATGAATTCCATTGTAAATGTTATGTTCGCTAAATGTTTTATGCTATTAATAACCAACTGTAAGTGTTCCCGGGAACAAGGTTTTAAATTGGTATCATAGCTAAAGTTTAAGAGAATTATGTAAAACCATTTAAAAAAACCAAAACATAACTGGAAAATAGGATAAAAAAGAAAATGAATGTCAATCTGAGTAGCTACATGCCTATATGTAAATGTTTATGTGTAATCTAAAGAAAATAGAAACATATGAATGTGCTATATGAATTATTATCTTGAATGATTATGTAATTAGGAACTTACTATATTTGTCATTATCTAAATTATTATCTTGAATGATTATGTTGGTTTTTCAAATCTTACAGGAGTTAAGAATGGCTGATAGAAATCTAGGAAAGCTTCTTGAGTTAGAGGTCATAATAGGCGTGCTACTGGGTCACGTGTCACAATGAGTAGAGCTAAAGTCATTGAGAAAGCTTATGAGGAGCCTGAATTCCATGATCATGAAGGTTGAGAGTAATGCTAACCTAAAGGTCTTAGTGAACGAGACTATAGTTGTTGAGGTGCATCAACTCATGCAAACGATTCTGCCGTTTGTAATGATCGAGGTCATTAGGGCAGTTAAGGAAGGTGAGAGGAAAGATAATCCAGACAAAAGGATTTTTGCTGAGAAAAGAAATAAGGAGGGGGATCTGGAGGAAGTGAGAAACTCTAAAATGGTTGTATCAAGTGATGAGAAGGCAGGGTAGTGCAAGAAACTGCAAAGGGATGTAACTATGGGGCATTTCAAAGGAGAAATCCCTTGACTTTTGATAGAAATGGGAATGTTGTTGTTGCTCATAAGTGGGTCATAAAGATAGAGATGGTGTTGCACATCAACAAATGAAAGGAGGGTTAGAAAGTGAAGTTTGGTACCCATTCATTAGTGGACTCAGGTTTGTGCTGGTATGTAAGGCCCCGTTCCCGGGCACCTTACAGCTGGTGGTTCATCGCACTTAAAACATTATAAAACATACATTATTTTGCAGTGGAATTTAAAACATTCATTTATAATTAAAAAATGTCATTTACAACATTTGTTTCTATCTCAAAGTACAAGACATGTCAAAATATGGATGCCAGCCTCAAAACGCTCCCAGTAGCTTATGCATCCATGCCTGCAACTCCTTAGCATCAACATATACCTGCCAACTATCATGCATACAAAAGTAAGCGACGCTGAGTGAGTTCTAGTTTTATAATAAAACATACTTTTCTCTGTTAAAACCGTTCTTTACTATTCTTTCAAAACATACTATACTTTACAACCGTTTGTGATCATGAATCATACGTACATACAGATAATATCATTATTATCTTCGTCATTACGTTCATTAGCTTTTTTCATTCAACGTATTATATTATTGTTCACTTCTCTTTCTAGATCTGATCAGACTTTACCCTCTTCGTGGCACTCAGCCACGATTACTGAGGTCGAATGACAAGGATCCCGTTCAGTACTTTATTACGATAATTCATTTACGTTCATTCAAACTTCGTTCTTTCATACATTATCTTTCGTTCATTACTCTTTATTACTCGAATCTTGTCTCATGCAATATCCCCGACTCATGCTCGAAAGCTGATGCTGTGCTGGGGCCTGCTCACAAACCCCCGACTCATGTCCGAAGACTGACACAGCACCGGGATACGTGACAAAAATCCCATATGAGTCAATCACAGGGATTGAACTCCATCCGAGTCTGTTGCAACGCAAAGTCGCTCACCTCATTATCTCGTCTCATGCAATATCCCCGACTCATGTCCGAAGACTGATACTATGCCAGGGTCTAACAAACAAACCCCGACTCATGTCCGAAGACTGACACAGTACCGGGATACGCAACACGGATCTCATCATCCGTCACTTTCGTCATATGCAATACTCCCGACTCATGTCCGAAGACTGATACTGTGCCGGGGCCTGCTCACAAACCCCCGACTCATGTCCGAAGACTGACACAGTACCGGAGTACGCAATCTGTATCCTGTCTCATGCAATATCCCCGACTCATGTCCGAAGACTGATACTGTGTCGGGGTCTAACAAACAAACCCCTGACTCATGTCCGAAGACTGACACAGTACCGGGATACGCGACACGGATCTCATCATCCGTCACTTTCGTCATATGTAATACTCCCGACTCATGTCCAAAGACTGATACTGTGCCGGGGCCTGCTCACAAACCCCCAACTCATGTCCGAAGTACCGGAGTACGCAATCTGTATCCTGTCTCATGCAATATCCCCGACTCATGTCCGAAGACTGACACAGTACCGGGATACGCGACAAGGACCTCTTTCGAGTCTGTTACGACACAGAGTCGCTCACCTCATACATATGCTTGCAAGCCTTTCTATACTTTCTCTTATATTCATTCATTCATTCATTATGTTCCTCTTTTCATTATCTTCCACTTTACGTTACATAATACTTCCATTACATTCGTTAACGTTCAATGCAAAGCCAAGGGAAGACATACATACATAATAAGGAACATACATAAACATACACATACATCATCACCAATACAGGCACACCATACATGCATAACACACATCAAACATAAGCCATCACATCATAACCAGGTCTATCTCCCCATTATACCCCTTGAAATCCACTTAGAAAACCTTAAGTCCAAAGTGGGCGCATGGGTCCTTCCAGGTGCATGAGCATAAAAATTTCTAAGTATAAAACAGTCTGGGCGCATGGGCACTGTTTGGGCGTTTCTGCCCTGTTCAGGTGCATCACCAACACTTAGCCATTTCAAGCTCTTGGGCGCATGGGCACTGTTTAGGCGCATAGCCAATACTTAGCCATTTCTTTCACTGGGACGCATGGGCACTATTTAGGCGCATGGTCCACACTTAGCCGTTTCTTTCACTGGGACGCATGGGCACTATTTAGGCGCATGGTCCACACTTAGCCTTTTCATCACTTGGGCGCATGGGTACTATTTAGGCGCATGGCCAACACTTGGGCGTATGGCCAATACTTAGACGCATGGGCCACTGTTTAGGCGCATGACCCACCCTTGGGCGCATGGCCAACACTTAGGCGTCTGGTCTCTCATGTTGGACGCATGGACAACTGTTTGGGCGCATGAACCACTGTTCATGTTCATCAGACATTCTGAAATCTTTTCTATGCTACCAATTTCACCGATTATCAATCTAAGCATACCCAAACACAGATCTAACATACTAAGGCCATCTAAGCATGCTAAACATCATCTCTAACCCATAATCAACACTATAACATGCATACATACATACAACATTCGAACATAAAGCTGTAAATCCACGGTTTCTTTCAAAATGTTTACTTAGTATGCATAATAGCCCCAAATCAATTAAAAAAATCAGTAAAAGAGGGGTTCTAGAAACTCACCTTAAGCAGCCTTTTGAGCAGCACTCTTCCAGTTCAAGACCCACTTCGATTCAGCTCTTTGAATCCTAAAAACAAACTCTAAACAACCGGAACTTCGGTCAAGAACTCAATACTTAACTGAAACCAAGCTCAAACAAGAGAAGACTTACCTTTTTCAGCTTCTTCTTCCTCTTTCTCTCTCTAGAACTGGGCTCTCTCTCTCTTTTTCTTCCTCCGAGATCAAAGCAGCTTTCTGTTTGATATGGGCGACCATACCCTTTAATATCTTAAAATAATAAGATTTGTACTTTGTACACTTTTTCCCCTTCCACTTGTGCAAAGTTTCTATTCTTTCTATTTACTTTTCTTTTCCTTTCGTTTAAATAGAAAATTCAGGGTGTTACATGGTAGGACAACATTGTCTATGCTGAGGGTAGCAGGACAAAAATTAAGATGAAGTAGTCAGAATTGAAAAAGTTAGTGATTGAGGATTTTTTCCTCACAAGGAACTAGATAAGATTGAGAAGGAGTTTCTGCAATTCACGATAGGAACTACGACCCATCGGCAGTACACAAGTGAATTCAGTAAGATGACGTGACTTGTGCTAGAGTTGGTAATACTAGTGGCATGGAACATCAAGAGGCATAAACAAGGACTACCGGTAGATGTCCACAAACATACGATTGCCGCCAAATCAAGCACATTTAGGTTGGCGATCGATTGGTAGGAAGACTTTATGATGAGCAAGAGGATGTGACTGTGGTTGGGTGAAAACAATTGGAATGGTGCTAGGAATGGGAATGATAAGCAGTATGCAAATGATGTGTTTACTTCTGTAGGGAATAAGGTGAGACTGGATGATCGGAAGGCGATGACAGGAGGTGTGGGGAAAAGGAATGCAGGAAATGTGGAAGGAATCTATAAGGTTTATTGAAAGGCTGATACACCCAAAATAGCCTAAGTGCTTCATGCATACATGCACTTAGTACTTAGTAGAAGTTGCTTAAGAAGTTTTACACTCTACACAAGAAAATATTCTAAGTGTAAGAAAAATCTTTTGAAGCCAAATATGAATTCTTCCGAAGTTAAAAGACAAAGTGTTTAGAAGCCAATGAAGTGAAGACTAAGAAGAACATGCTTTCTCTGATGTACTTTTGCATAAAGTTGAACCACATTCCATTGCAACTCAGAAGCTTCACCAACTTGTACAAGTTGGTGAAAAGGTCCATGCTTTTGCAACTGTACATTGAGGTCTTAAGTCTATTACTTTCTACTTTATGTACTTTTATCCTTTTTGTAATATATTAGGATGTGAGTTATGACATGTCATAGTCACTAGTCAAAAGGAAAATATGCCTTTTGATTTTACATTGATCTTGTTGTTTAGATTAGTGTTTCTAGCCGACCTTCAAAGTATGGCCAGTTGTAGGATGTAGTATAGAGTATCTCAGGTCCTTATATCTTATCTTTACGATTTGTAAAACTTGTAAAAGAACTTGAGAGCAATATACAATATTATTGAAAACTATTACTCTATTGTTTTCTCTTAAGTTTCTACATCTTGTTTTGCTTGTGTTCATAGTATTGTAACATTGTCCTGAAGTGTTCTAACACTCTCCTCATTATGAGACTAATTGTATTGACCATCCCTTAAATGGTCCTTCAATTGGTAGCGGAGCTTTCCAGGCTCTTGATTGTAAGATCTCACCATCTTAGATCCCTCGATCTCACAAAATACTTAACATCTCGAATGATAGCTCTCATAAAGGCTGATATGGAAACTGGAACCATGACAAAGTTCGTACTAGTCACTCCTGAAGACTTTGATACTTGGTGCGAAAGAATGGAAGGCTTCATCAAGTCTTAAGAGTTCAAGATGTGGGAGCCTGTTATCTCTGGACCTCACATTCCAAACAGCCTTTCAGCTATTGCTAGGGGTGCTATGATACCAAATGAGGAAGCTGACTTTTCTAAGGAATACAAGAAGAGATAAACATAGATAAGAAAGTCATGACTACCCTCCAAAATGCTCTTCCTAACTCCATATACAGAGGCTTTAAGAAGTGCAAGCCTGCTAAGCAACTATGGAATGCAATGATGCTCATGTATGAGGGGTCCACTAAAGCAAAAGAGAAGAAGAAGGATCTCTTGAAGTAGCAGTTTGAGAGCTTCACCTATAAGACAGGTGAAACCATAACACAACAGTACTTCAGGTATGTTAAGATGGTGGATACTCTAATAGATATTGGAGTAACTCTTGAAAATAGGGACATTGTAAGGAAGTTCATGTCCTCTGTTCCTAGACAATGGACATATTATTGTGTTTTTATCAATAGAACTAAGAACCTTAAGACTCTTATAACTACATGTTGTATAGTATCCTTAGTGGATACTCTAATAGATATTGGAGTAACTCTTGAAAATAGGGACATTGTAAGGAAGTTCATGTCCTCTGTTCCTAGACAATGGACATATTATTGTGTTTTTATCAATAGAACTAAGAACCTTAAGACTCTTATAACTACATTGTTGTATAGTATCCTTAGTGGATACCAGATGGAGATGAATATGCAAAATCCATCTGGTAACTCCAGCAATCAGCAGAGTTCAGCCTTTCATAGGGTTGAAATGGATTGTAGATAATCATAACATCACCTTATTTGCCATGCTGATAACTCACAAAAGGGTACTTTCATCACCTTCCTGGAGACGCCAAGAGAGAGCTACTCCCAAGGAAGCCCATTCCAAGAGAAAACCAATTCATAAGCCTTTGTGTCTACTGATGAAAGCACATGTAACTTTCTCTACACCCTTGAAGACCTGGACTGTATCCATCCAAATGATCTGGAGTTCATGAAGATAGTTCAGCAAATGGCTCTTCTCACTCACAGAGCCAAAAAGTTCTACAAAAGAACATGAAGGAAGTTTTCTAGCAATACAGTCAGTGAAAAGTTTGGGCTAGACAAAAGCAAGGTGAAGTGTGAAAATTGTAATAAAATGGGACACTTTGTTAGAGAGTGCAAGGCACCAAGAACAATGGTGGCCGAGCACAAACCAAACCAAACTACACTAACAAAGCCACCCAAAATGAGAAGGCAAAGCGACAAACTATAGTTGTCGTTAAAAAAGGTGGCTTTGACTGGATCTTTCAGGTAGAGGATGCATCTCCAAATCAAGCACTAATGGCTAACCATAATAAAGCCAAGGTATTGGAACATCTTTATACACTTGATTATATTGCTAAAGTTAATATATATATAAGTCCTATAACTTAGAGATGAGATCTAATCTTGAGTCTTTGAACATCTTAAAATCTAACTTCAAAAAAGTTGAAAATG
Source organism: Flaveria trinervia (assembly GCA_025506515.1). Taxonomy (NCBI): domain Eukaryota; kingdom Viridiplantae; phylum Streptophyta; class Magnoliopsida; order Asterales; family Asteraceae; genus Flaveria; species Flaveria trinervia. Next base: position 99,397,297 of record CM046450.1, read on the forward strand.
ATTAAAAACTTAAAATAGAAGATTCAGAGAGGACCATTTCCATTCTTAAATATGAACACACAAACTACAAGACTCAAATCAAATATCTCATTACTAAGTTAACTGAATGTCAGGCTGAGCTTGTGATCAGTAAAGCCAAGGCAGAAAAACATGTTCTGAAGGAAGAGACCTTTAAGAATATAATATCCTCATCCTTATAAGCAAGGACTGGGATCTACTATGATAGCTCCTCCACACATAATATTGTCTGTAATATCTCCAAAGTGTGGAACTTGTGATGATGAGCTTACCCTTATAGATCCCATGAATGAAAAGGATGAAGAGAAAATAGTGAAGGATGACTCTGAGAAGAGTGCAAAAGAGTATCCTAAGAAGGGTCACTATTCTCTGGAGGAGAGAAAAGGAGTTGGGATGACCAAGTCTAAAAGGAAGAACTTGATCAGAAAAGCCAAGAGGAAGTCCAAGAAGGCTCAAGAGATCAAAGCCACTTTTAAATCTATGCAGAAAAAAATGTTTATCTCTGTAGGTTTTGAAGTGTTTAAGGCTGAAGACCCAAGCATGAACTCTAGTACTAGGGGTTCTAATTCTTGTCCAAATCATCCTAACAACATGAAGAAGGCTGATTAGTTGTGTACCACTGCTACACAACCTAAACCATACAACTCCAAAGGTTGTACTCACCCTAAAAGAATTACGACATCATCTGAAATGAAGAAGACAGAGAAGGAAAGTGATCAAGCTCAGCTTTCCTCTCAAAGGAAGATTCTCAAAAGAAAGAAAATTGACTGTGTCATGTGTGGTAGTATTTCTCATTTAGCCAGGATTGCCTCTACAATCCAAAAAGTAGTATCCATATGAATAAGAAAGAAACTTCTAAGAAGATCAAGAAGAAGCTTGCTTCAGAAGGAAAAGCATTTCCTTTCAGAAGCTTGAAAATGAAGAAGAAGACAAGTGAAAAATTGCATTCGGAAGAAAAGTTGGTCTAGGAAGAAAGGAATAATTCCGAAGTACTAAAGCCTACTACAGTGATAGCAAGAACTTCCGAAGGTTCAGTCTTCAAAGCTTCCAAAGTTGTCAAAACTTCAGAAGTGTTTAAGGTCAATTCTTAGGTTCCAAAGGTGGTGTGGAAGACAAAGAAATACCATGTAATTGAATGTTCTTCATCAACATCAATAAATGATCCTTAAAACTTGACAATAGGATCAATTACTGTTGCATTGTCTTCAACTTTGTTTGACATGCCCAAGACCAACAAGGCTTGGGTTTCCAAATGTAAATAACTATCTCTTTTGTGCAGGAATAGCTCAAGACCAATAGGAATATATGGATCATTGATAATAGTTGTTCCAGGCACATGACAGGTAATGGCTCTTTACTTCAAAATTTCAAGAAGATTGATGGAGGGCTAGTTGCTTTTGGAGGAGATGCTGGAGTTTACATTACTAGAAAGGCAGGGTCACAAATGGTATGCTCAGCATTAAAAAAGTAAATTTTTTCAAGGAGATTGGATATAATTTACTCTAAATTTTATGATCAGAGACATAACATGCTTTTCACTGAGCATGAGTGCATTGATTTAAATCTTGGGGTCATTATTACTCATGAGCATATCCTGCTCAGAGCCCTCAGGAAACAGAACATGTACAAGATGGACTTGCAAGAAACAACTCCTTCAGGAGAGGTTTCATGCTTGTTATCTAAACCCAATAGTGATGAATCTTTACTCTAGCATAAAAGAATATGCCATGTAAACTTTAATAACAAAATAAATTAATTAAGAATAATTTTGTAACGCCCGGAATAAAGTTAAAACGAGCCAATTAATAATAATAGGCTTAGCCGGGACTATTTAAAAAAATAAGCGGATAATGGAGTATGGATTGAGTAGAACTCGCATGATATGTGTTTGGCGAGTTTAAGGTCCCAGGAACGCCCGATATATATAAACGATCAGCTTGACCAACTTTCATTTGCAACTCAACACCCCAATTCTAGAGAGAGAATGTAAAGAGAGAAAGTGGAGAGAATTAAAGATTCAAGGCTCTGTTGATCACGGGATTACAGACCGGTGTTCGGTGGCATCCAAACAACAAGAAAACACCAAGAATACAGGTAAGAAATATCATTTAATCGTTCCTTTTGATATAAACCCGGATTATAGGGCTTGGGTTTTTGAAAGTTGTAAAGATTCACCCAAAACTCACGTTTTTGTGGAAGAAAACATGTAAGAAGCTTAGATATAGCTTATTGGGTGATAACCCAAGGTTTTGGATGTAAAAGATTGAAGTTTTGGGTCAAAATGGGTTGGTTCGTAATTTTCAGCCCGTTCTGCGAAATTAAGGGTTTATCCAGCGAAATTGCGTAGTCGTCCAGCGAAACTATGAATACTTCCTGCGAAACTATAGTTTCGTAGGTAGTTTCACAGACTTTAATTTCCAATGAAAATTGGGCGAAACTGCTGATCTAGCAGCGAAATTAATAGGAAATTAACCCCTTTGAGTGCTAACTTATCTGTAGGCTGTGTAGTGCGACCCTCGTTTTGAAAGCTTGATTGAGAAGCTGCTCACTAAGACTAGGTGAGTTCTAGATCCCCTATTTTTATGGTTTTAAACTCTTTTGGGGCTGGAAATGCATACTAAATATACGCTTTAAATAACAAGATTACAAGGGGTTTTAATCAGAAGATCTATTTTCTATTACAAAATGTGCTATGTAAATGTTCTAAAATAAAAATTTTCACACTGACCTGTCAGCGCGACCCCAGCCAGGGGTGTTGCCCATTGGATGCCACTAGTGGCTGCTGACCCTAGGACCCCACTATTAGGGGTTGCCGCCCCCGAACCCATGGAGGATCAGTTATGTTTTATGATGACTTATGCTTGTTGTATATGTTTATGTATGATGCATGATGTTTATGATGATATGTGATGGTATATGTTGTGTGATGGTATATCTTATGTATGATGATGCGTGATGATGTTATGCTTATGTATGATATGTTTTCTTATGTTTCTTATTACGCATTATGATGTGGCTTTACATGGTGTGATTATGATAATGAAAGTAAAGTATTATCTTAATGAAGCGGAATTTAAGATAATGAAAGTGGAACATAATGAATGAATGAAAAGTCTTGCAAGCAAATGAAAGGAGGTTCACAACTCACTGAGAGTTGTTAGCTTAACTTTGTTTACAGCGTGCGATCATGGTTAAATCTTAAGGGTTCACACATAGGGGGAGTTAGTCTATGTGACTACTCCATATGTGTGATATGTGTGATATGGGGTCCTTGTCGCTTAACCCTAGATGATATGGCTTTGTGCTTAGGAAGGGGGTTAAGCATATGACATGACCTAGATAGAAGTGAAAAGATAATAAATGTACAAAAAGTGCGATAAGTACGAAATGTGCAAAACATGCGAAATGTATGAAACGAACGATGAAAGAAGATAATAGCTATTACCTTGATGTACGTATGATGTGTGACCACGTGTATTTGTAAAGAAAATGTATTAACAAATGAAAGGTACTATAAAGTTTTATAAAACTAGAACCCACTCAGCAACGCTGACTTTTTATGCATTTTCTAGTTGGCAGGTAATGGTTGCTGAGGATGGCACGGGCGGCTACTTGGCTCATTTTGGATGGCATCCATTTTATGTTATGATAATGTTTTTGCATTATAATGTGAAAAACGATATTTTGTAATGAATATTGTATTATTTTGCAAAAGAGATTATTCTTATGAAATGAAATGATGGGTTAAATTCATTCCGCTATGATGTTTTAATCAAGTTAATGTATATCATATGTTTTTTGTGTGATGACTGACTAGCTGTGAGCGTCCCGGGAACGGAGCCTTACAGATTTGGTAACTGGAATGACAAATAAAGAGTTTACAAGTGATGACCATTGTGTTGCATGCTTGAAAGGGAAGCAACACAAGGTATCTCACTAGTCAAAGGAAAGAAACTCTATCACTACTCCCCTACACTTGTTACATATGGATCTTTTTAGCCCCACTAGTGTAATGAGTTTATAAAGGACCTCATATTGTTTAGTAATCATAGATGATGTTATAAGATTCACTTGGGTGTTCTTCCATTGAACTAAGGATGAGAATCCTAAGAACTTAAAGAGTTTTATCTTTAAAATTGAGTATCAATGTGATGACAAGGTCAATACCATAAGATGTGATCAGGGAACTGAATTTAAAAACTAAATTCTTGTTACATTTTGTGATGAAAAGGGTATTACAAAACAATATAGTGCTCCCAGGACTTCTCAGCAAAATGGTGTTGCTGAGAGGAGAAACATGACATTAAATGAAGCTGCAAGAACTATGTTCACTGCTTATTGTGCAAAATAGAGTTTTAGAAGTCAAGACTCATGGTGAGACTCCTATGACCTTTGGCACAAGAGGAAACCTTTCATTGGTTTTCTCAGGTCATTTGGATGTCCTTGCACCATCTTGAATACCAAGAATCAAGTTGCTAAATTTGATGAGAAATAAGATGATGGACACTTAATTGGATACTCTTCTCAAGTTAAAGCTTATAGAGTATACAATCTCAGAACTAGTAGTTAAGGAGTCAGCCAATATGACTTTTAATAAGCACACTCCTAGTGTGAAAGTCTCTGGTCTTGATTGGTTGTTTGATCTTGATTTAGTTACCAACTGTTTTAACAAATCCTGTGAAAATGTTTTAGGATGTACAAATATTCTATCAATAGGTAATCCTAACCCAAGATTTGAGCTGAGAAGACCTTCAAATCATACTACTTTAGCTCTAGTGGTAACAAACACTGCAAATGGATTTCCTATTAGTACAACCATGTCAAATCCAGCTGATACATCTGAGGTGCTATCAAATTCTAGTTTTGAGGCACGAACCTCAAATGAACGAGCTTCAAATGTAGGAGAAAATGGTGGTCACTGTGACAAGGAGTTTCTTGATGCTGATAACTATTCCATGAAAGACAACATCAATGATGTCACGCACTAATTAGATCAAGCTTCTCTTGATAAGTGTGCTAATGTAGTGGGTGACACCCCAATGCCTGATCTAAACTTCTCTAATTTGGATCTCTCTAAGTAACATGATGTGATCCCTTAACTTAGGATCCATAAGTCTCACCCTATCACAAACATCAATCTATCCACTCATGTAGTTTTAGGCCACAGATGTCTACTTTTCTTTAATATGAAAAAAAATCAGATCCTATAGTTTAACCACTGGGGGAGAGTGGGTGAGCTTGCTTTCCAAAGTTTATAGTTTCCCGGCTAAAAGTCATTGGAAATATTGACATAGGGTAAGGACAAGAGGACAAACCCATGATACAAATGTTTGTCTCCATTCTTGTTTCTTATCCCAGATAGAGTCAAAGAAAGTTGTTAAGGCTTTAAAAGATGGAAGTTGGGTTGAAGTTATGCAAGAGGAGCCGTTTCAATTCAAAATATAAAATGTTTGGAACCTATGTCCTCTTTCTCAAAAGAAGATTACCATAGGAATCAAGTGGGTGTTCAGAAATAAGAAGGATGATAGAGGACTTGTCATAAAAAAACAAGGCCAGATTAGTTATCCAAGGATACACACGAGAACAAGGAATTGATTACACAGATGTCTTTGCACCTGTGGCAAGACTTGAAACTGGCAGGATATTCCTAGCTTTTACTGCATCCAAGGATTTCAAGCTCTACTAACTTGATGTCAAGCGTGCTTTTCTATATGGAGTGATTTATGAAGAGAGGTATGTCAAAGAAACCACCTAGCTTTGCATATCTTGATTATGTCTGTAGGCTTGATAAAGCTCTTTATAAGCTGCACCAAGCTCCAAGGAAGTGGTATGAGACACTATCACAGTATCTCTGTTAGCATGGCTACAAAAGGGGTACTATAGATGGAACTCCCTTCATCAAAAGAATAGTGAATGACTTAATGCTAGTTCAAGTATATGTAGATGTCATTATCTTAGGGTCAACTAATCCAAAGCTCTACAAAGACTTTGAGAAGCTGATGAAGAATAGATTTGAAATAAGCGCCATGGGGGACTTAATTTCTTTCTAGGAGTTCAAGTGAAGCATGTTAATAGTGGCATTTTCATTAGTTAGTCAAAGTTTGTACTAGACATACTCACAAGATTAAACATGACTGACTGTAAGGTTGCAAAGACTCCCATAGCCAGGATCCACTCTATTGGACCTGATCTTAAGGCGGAGTGTGTGGATGAACAACTTTACAGTGCTATGATCGGATCTCTTATGTACCTCACAACTAGCAGGCCCGATATCATGTTTGCAACATGCATTTGTGCAAGATATCAAGCAAATCTCAAAATGTCACACCTAGTTACTATCAAGAGTATTCTAAGATATCTCAAAGTTGCTCCTACACTAGGCATGTGGTATCCAAAGAATTTTGACTTTAATCTATATGTATATACCGATGGTGACTATGGTGGCTGCAATATGACTACAAAGTCTACATCTGGGAAACGTCAGTTCCTTGGTGGAAGGATAGTCTTATGGCAATGCAAGATACAATCATGTGTGTCTACATCAACTACTAAAGCTAATAACATTGTTGTTGTTATCTATTGTGCTTAAGTGCTTTTGATTTAGAATCAGATGCTGAACTATGGACTCAACTTTAAAGAGACTCTCATCCACATAGACAACAATAATGCTATATCTATTACAAAGAATCTTGCAACACTCAAGGAAAAAACACATCAATATCAGGTATCATTTGATTAGAGATAACTTTGAAAATGGATTAATGAAACTAGTCAAAGTTAACACAAATAAACAATATGCTGATCTGTTTACCAAAGCTTTTAATGAGTAGAAGTTTAATAGGGCTGGAAAATCGTGTTTTATCGTGTTTAACAGGTTACAAATGACGCATTTAGCATATAGATTTGGTGGTTTGAGTGTCACAGTCATATGATTTAGGTATCAAGAAAAAGAAATAATAAATTCAAGACTCCTAATTTTACTTATTTTAAAAAAGTAAAAAAATACAGTGTACTTTTTTGCTAAATAGGTCTTATTGTGTCTAAATAAGTACCCATTTTGTCAGCCTTAGCTTAAAATATCTTGTATCAGCTATTGGGATGGTTAACTTTGAGTAGCTTTTCTTAAAGTCAACTTATATTATTTCAAAAGCTTGTATATCCTAAATTTTCTATTTTATTTCTTTCATAATCCCATGTTTACTTTAGAAGATTAATATTTTGACTTACATTACTTAGATTTTTGAAAAGATTTTAATTGTTTTTCTCCTTCGAAAGATATCTATTTACCTTTGGAATAAAATTATGTCATCAAATCAAATAACTACTTATGTTAATTTACCTTCGGAAGAATCTTCAAATATCTGAAGCTAAAATTTATTTATAAGCACTTATATGTCTTTGAAGAACAATTTCCTTTTGAAATTAATTATGTCTCAAAAGCTTTATTCTCCTTAAAATAAAACTACTGAGTCTTGACTTCTTCCAAAGAAAATCTTTTAACACTCTTTGAAATATCTTCCGAAGACATTTTGGCTACGGAAGCTTTTATCAAAAAACAACTTCCGAAGTGAAAATTCTTTCAGAAGATTTAAGACTTCCAAGAAACTACCTTTTTGGGCACTTTTTTTAGAGGTGGAACCAACATCCGGATTTCAATGTATATCCTCTTTCATTAACTTTGTCTCTGATCCATTTCATATATATACCCAAAGGTTCTTCCTCTTTCACTTTTTTCTTCATAAGAAAATCTTTCTAAACCTAAATTCACCCTCAATTGATCTTGTTCTTATATTCCTTCACTCTTAAGCTTTCATAAATGGCTAACCTTGACCGTAGAAACAACTCTGAGTTTTTCATACAACTCCACAGGCAACATAATCAAGTTGCTCTGTTGGACTCTGAGAAAGATCCAAGTTTCTCAGAAGTTTGCCGTTTTATGTCTCAGTCTAACTACTTCACCTCCCATACTATTGATCCTCCACTCTATGAGGATCAATTTTTGGACTTTTACAGGACCTGCCAAGAAGTCATCCTGTATGGGAAAAAGGCAGTGTCTGCCATAGTGCAGGGGAGAACAATATTCATCACTCCAGCCAACATAAACACACATCTTCAACCAGTTGATGAAGAAGGTGATTTATTCTTTCCTAAAGAAGTTGTTAACCACTACTTTGAGTAGATGGGATATAAGGGGGATTTCTTTGTAAAGACCTTCAGGAAAGGGGAGGTCTCTTCTTAATGGAAGTACCTCCTCTATGTAGTTATACACAGCTTGTCAAACAAGCATGGAGGATGGGACCAGATTCCTAAGGATCTCTTCTTCATAGTTCATGGAATGGTTTAGGGGTCAAGTTTAGGTACTCACAATTTGTGTATAATAATTTACTTGCAAACTTAGACTCCTTAAAATATTACATGTTCTCTAGATATGTCCAGTACCTCCTCAACTGTGAACTGGACTCACAGTTGAGGGGAACATGTAATGTTATTAATTTGGGACTGATAAGCCTGAAATCTTCAAAACTATGAGGAAGCCAACTGTTGGCTTCTTTGGGGTAGAAATAACCCTTGCCCCAAAAATATTAGAACTCAATACTCAAGGTGACAACCTAGAAACACAAATTAGTGTTGAACCCATACCTTCTACTTCACAACCACCACAACAGCCACAAATAATTATCACCTATTAAAGAAAATTCAAACGAACCCCTACACAAGCTACTAAGCTTATGCAGCCCCCATATCACCAACCATATAGGAAGAAGTGGACACTAGAGCTCCCACTTCTCCTAAGGAGCAAACCAATCCCATCTCACAAATGATCAGTGTTGAGGTTCCTCATGCTCATCCTGATGAGCTCATAAGGTCAATAGCCTTAAGCCTTCACTTAGAGTCTCTAAACTCTAGTGAACAACCTTCAGTGGAAAGCTACCATTCCCAAACTCTTGATCTTAACTAACCAATACCTAACCATGAATTCTATAATAATGAAGACCTAGGATTCAATAAGTCTCTTTTTTCCTCTCCTACTTAAGGAGAGATGAGTACGCATGTTTCTCCCCTATCTAACCCACATCATTCACCTATTATTGAGGTGGATCTCCCTGAACATGTTTAGGAGATCCATATGGAAGAGGCCCTCACTTCTTAAAGTGATTACATTATTAAGACCTTAACCATGGAAACTCAACTCATTAATACTTCACTTGAAGTTGTCATTGTGCAGGGGAAATCCAGTAGCCAAGAACATTATGCTAGTGATGAGAAAGAAGACTTTCGTCCAATTCTCTTATTTCCCCATGATTCCTCTAATGAATATGATGAGAATGTGAGACTAAAGGTGCAAAAACTATCTACAACATGCACCTATCTCGTCTCTAAGGTAAGTCACTTAGAATCTCAAGTGATTACCTTACAAAACAGGGTTAATGATTAGCATTTTGAGATTTCTTATCTCAAGAAGAAACTAGCTGAGAGACCTTTAAGAAGAGCTTAATTAGAAACACAAGAACCTATTGATATGATAGATCTAACTCCTAGCATACCTATGCAAGAGGGTGATGCTACCAAAAAAGGGGTGAAAGTCCAAACAATCACAAAACCTGGGAGTTATTCACAGGGTACATTGAGGATTTACCACCCTCACTTGCAATTGTCCATACTCAACAACCTCCTCAAGTTCACATTGATTTGGACTCCCTCATTCAAAGCTTGTTTGAGTAGGGTATTCCAAGGGCAATGTCATCCCCACCCCAAGAATCTATAAATAAAATACTAGGGTGGAGGTATGATGCATATAGAAGTGCCCTAATACTACATAAGTCTCAAGGACAGCAAGCGATCTTCAACTTTCAAATCTTGAACTTTTATGACAGCCTTCCTCTAGTTAGTATGCTACTTGCCAACCAAAGTCATCTTAGGCAAGCTGACAAAATGGCTAAGAGGATTCAAGACCATAGTCATATGATTCACTGGATACCCCACGAATTTCATTCTGGATCGATCGTACCAAAATGCGGTAAGAACACAATCTTGATTCGCTCCGGGTCGTGATCTTGTTCTTTAGATTGGTGAACCAAAAGTTCAATTCCAAAAAACCTAATAAAGATAGGATCGCACACTCCATCCACAAGAAACTCATGCCAATCGAAATTGGAACATCAAATTCGATATGAAAGGTCAGACTGAATCAATTACCAAAAGTTGTAAGGTTTAGTTTCACATTGCATGCACATAATTGCCTATAATAAGCTTTCGTTTCATTCTGAAATTATTCATTCCAGAAGTCTTGAATCAACTCTTATTTTCAATTGAATTTATATTAACCCTCCATTTAGTCGTTTAAGTATGGTATTTGGAAAGAAGAGAGTTGTTGACCTTAGTGATGAGTTGCACGACAACCAATCGGAGTCACAGACCGTACAAGAGAATGATTTTGTTGACCTTGATGATGAGCAAGACAATAGTGATAAACAATCACCAAGTTAGTAATGATTCTATTGACATTTGTTTTTGACAGTAGCTTTCGTTTTGTTAAACTTTGTATCGTAGTAGCTTCCATTTTGTCGACCTTTGTATTAACCGACTTACTGATTTTATAGTCATTATTTAAGTATAGAATACTATAAGTCTATAAGATTAGCCATTTAATATGTTTTGTGATAGCTTGTAATAGATAAATAGACTACTTTTTATACTTATTATTTACGTTTAATTGTTATTATTTAACTATAGATTACTATAAGTATATAACAGTAGCCACTAGCCACTTAATATGTCATTTTGTATATAAAATACTATATATCAGTAACCACTTGCCACTTAATTTGTCATTTTGTATATGAATAGTATTCTAAGTATTGTTGTTAAAATTACATTAAACTGATTTCTTTTTAACATGTGACATTCTAAATTGGGTACATCTCGATAACTACCTATAGGTGACAAGCACAAGCCTTAATTTAGAGAAGTTTCTTTGATAAGTGCGGGTGGAAGTAAAAACCCCGGAGGTGCTAAAGTGTGGGTTTGTAAACATTGTAAGGGAAAGTTTACAAGCACTTACACTAGAATGCACGTCCATTTCTTTGGAGCTCCATTGGGCAAAAAAGTTGAAATCGTAAGGTGACCTGCTTTGATCAAAGACCGAGTCAAGTATCTAAATCATTAAAAAGCTCTGTAGTGACCAAGAAACATAATCTAAGCTCAAATAAACCGATAGAAGAAAGTTTTTCTATTATGGAGAGAAGCGTGGTTGATCTGAAAATAATGAGGGCTTTATGTGCAAATGGTATTCCGTTTAATGTTTTACGCAATCCTCAATTTCAGGAGATGGTGAATGCTATAAGAAAAGTGCCGATGGTTATAAAGCTCCATCTAGTGAGAAAGAAAAGACTGTGCTCCTAGATGAATGCATTAGAGATGTGGAAAATGACCTAACACCTTTCAAGGATACATGGTACTCACAAGGTATTCTATTGTATCTGAAGGGTGGACAAATATAAAACACAAACCATTGATCAATGTTCTTGCCGTAATCAATCGTGGTTCTATGTTCATGTATGATGAAGGCTTATCTAGGGTGGAGAAAATGGGAAAAGCAATTGCAAAATTTCTGACTCAAGCGAGTGAAACAGTCGGCTCAAGTAATGTTCTTAGTATCTTGGCGGATAATGCAGGCAATTATAAAGCTGCTGGAAGGAAATAGAGAAGGTTTACATGCATATTTTTTGGTCACCATGGTATGGGCATATATTAAACCTTATTTTTAAAGACTTTGCAAATGAGATTTTTTGGCTACATAACACATATAAAAAAATAAAAATGATTATCAAGTATTTTTTTAAACCATGGACAAGTATCTACTTTTAGAGAAAATTTAAAGTTACAGCTATTAAAGTTTGCAAAAACATGATTTTCCTCTCACTAGGTTTTGTTGAAGCGGTTAATCCTTTGTAAAGAGGCCCTTTCTACAACAATTGCTCTAAATTCCTGGAGAGATTGGACGAAACAAGGTGATGAACACACTAGAAGTATTGCCCAAGAAGTTGTCAACACTATCAAAGATGATGACTTTTGGAATGTAGTTGAAAGGATTTTCAATATCACAAAGCCTATTTTTCTAATGATAAAGTTTTGTGATGTTGAAGGCACAAAAATGGGCGAGATATATGAGAAAAGGGATAATATGTTGGGAGAAATAAAAGATCTGATGAAGGATAGTATATATGCATCTTATTTCTCTCAAGTAGGAAACTTTTTATTAAAAATGTGGGAGAAAATGACTATCCCTTTACATTGTTTGGGATTTCTCTAAGCCCCTGATTTTACGACACATATTTGTAGGGGTTTTAACAAGTTTATCAAAGCTCATATAATCTTGTTTATATGAAAACGCAGCGGAATATATATGTTTTAAAACATGTTAATAAGATGATTATTATACCATTTAATAAAGAACCCCATGCCATGGATCATTATACAAGTGCATACAAAAGATAAACATGAGATGATGAAACTACAACCTTTGTAGCTGCTGGATTTCGAGATTAGAGAGGTGAAAGAAAATGAAAACTTGGCTGAAACTTCAAAGTCGAAGCCCTCAAGTGGTGATACCCCAAGCTTGTTCTAACACCTTTGATTGCTAGGAATCTTGACACCAAATTTTCATCAACCAAAAACCCTTTTGGAAGCTGAAAATTCTGCTCCTTTTTCTTCCAAAACCGTGAGAGAGAGAGAGAGATATGGAGAGAGCAAAAGTCTTTTGCATGTGAGAGTGAATGGTTGATTAGTTGGAGTGTGTTAGTATCTTTAAGTCTCCAATTTACAAGACAAAAATGGAACCCAAAGGCCCTTTTGGGCGGCCAAAAATATAAGACAAAAGGGTCCCATCCTTTTAAACTTTTAAACATAACTAACACACTTTAATCTTTTGTTTATAAAGTTGAAAACTAATTTTAAACTTTATAAATTAAACACTCTTTTATTTGTTATCATTTAGTAAAACTAAATAATGAAAAACAAATAATATCTCATGAACAATTATCCACATAATAATGTTCATTTACAAAAGCAATATTTAGAAAATCCAATTTTCTAAATTGGTGTCACTACTTATTTGTATGATCTTATCAACAAATAAATTATCTTTCGGTGTTTGTTTGGCTTGTTATTGGGTATGACCCGTCTTGGATCATATCACACTAGCCACATCAATTTAATATGAATCTTGGGCAGATCAAATCCTTCAATATTTTCTTGAAATGCTAGCATTGGGTGGCACACAAAGAAAAGCACCAAACCTTGATAAAGAAGTAGTACAAGGTGTTATGGAAGCTTTTGGTCGAATTTTTAAAAGTAAAGATGAGGAGTGGATGCTATGACAACGCTACATTTCACATGAAAAAAGGTCTTTATGCATTACTTGTTTCTCAATTGGATGCGGTTACAATTGAGGCAATAGGTGGTCTACTTATGGCGCAGAAACACCAAAATTAGCTGAAGTAGCGAAGAAGGTCTTGTCACAACCTATAAGTAATGCATCGGCTGAAAGGCATTGGAGCACATATTTTTACATTCATAGTGTGAAGAGAAATAGTCTTAACTATAAAAAGGCAGAAAAACTTATCTACATTCATTCGAATATCCGTCTAAGTTCAAGATTTTTAGAAAAATATAAATAAGGACAACACAAAAAGTAGGATATCGATGTTGAATCTACAAACTTGGAAGGTTCAAGGTTAGAAGATATGGTATGGGAAGATTTAAAAAAGGATGAAGAAAATGATAATGGGAAAGGAAAAAAAAAGCAAAGAGTGAACTAGTTTTATGAGTTGAATCATGTATTTTTTAAGTACTTTTAAGTTTTATAATGTGTCTTTTAAAGTTTGTAGTTCTGTAATTTATTTTGACTTTCGAAGTACCTATTGTGAAGTATGAAGTATTGAATTACTTAAATTTTAGTAAAGAAAACTAGTTCAAAGTTTAACTTGTAAATCATACCATATTACGTGGTACATCATACCAGAGCGAACCAAAATGAGCCTACCCCTAATAGTACCGATTTATAGGACCTAGAGAATTGGGATCACATACCATGTACCCGTACTGAAGCATACCGCGAACCATGTGACTATGTTCAAGACAGGATTGTTGAAGAATTTAGACAAATAAGAAGACAAATGCAAGCAAGCAATGCCATTGGTCAACTAGATATTAAGGTGGACCCTAAGATTAGCTTCAAATGGAAAACCTTGACTGAAGACCTATTAATAGAACTAGTGAGCACTATCATAGCAACTACTACTTCAACATCCTATACCCTTAGTGAGGCACCAGCTGGTGAAGGTGCTTCACAGCCTCTCTCTAGGCAGAGTCTGAGTGCTACATCAGGTAATGAAGGTGTTGGACCAAAAGAACCAATGAGTCGGATCAGAAAAACCTTAAGTCCCACAGACGTCACAACAACTGCTGAAGTCCACAACAGCTGAAGACAAGTGCTGAAGACAAAGTCTGAAGACACAAGTGCTGAAGACAAAGTCTGAAGACACAAGTGCTGAAGACAAAGTCTGAAGACACAAGTGCTGAAGACCAAGTATCAGACGTTGTCACAACAGCTGAAGAGGTCTTCTTCAGTAGTTGTGATGGTTTTCATTCAGTAGTTTTATGTTTTTCTTTTCAGTAGTTCTGTAAAACGACTGAAGAGCTTGTTCTTCAGTCATTGTAGTTTCAGTAGTTTCGTATCAATAGTTTTATGTTTTATACTTAGCACTCTGATATGTTCTTAGTAGTTGTGAACATTTCAGTAGTTTGTTAAGTTTTAGTTATTTTTGTAATAAATTTGCCAGATGCCACTATCCCGTGATATCAGCAGTGATTGCACTCTATATAAGGAGTGTCAACCTAATTGTAATCTGTGAATGATTGAGCAGAAACATTTGATATTATTGAAACATTCCTTTTCACAGAAATATATTCTCTCGTTACAACCGTATTTGTTCTTAATGCATACGAATATCAAATTCTTGCTATAATTTGTCTAATTCTTGTTCTTATTCCGTTGCGTTACACTCTAATCCATCAAACTTGAGATCACTGATCCTGTCAAATGGTATCAGAGCAGGTTCATCATTGATCGATCTAACAATTGATCATTGAAACTGCTATCCAAGATCCAAGTTTGATTGAATTAGCATTTTTGCAAGAAACGGTTATAGAGATTGAATTTTCTATGTTTTTGGTCATTCATCCTGAGATTTATTCTTAGTTTTCATTGAGTCTGTTGTAGTCTGTGTAAAATCTTTTAAAAGCTTGAATTAAATTGTATTTGGACCTAAAATGACTACTCCTTCCAATGATCCTCACAATACTGGTTCCTCAACCAAGCCTCCAATGCTGGTTAGGAGTGAGTATAACATATGGCAACGACGAATGCTCCATCACCTGTCTGTTAACAGCTCAGGTTGTTGGACATCAGTGGTACATGGTCCACACAAGCCTATGGTGAATAACCCGAAAACCAATCAAATGGTTCCGAAGAGGAGGGAGCAATACTCAGATGAGGATAAGAAAGTGTTTGAGATTGATGCAAAAGCCCATGGAATTCTGGCCATGGCACTGCCCAATGAAACTGCCCATGACCTCTGGAATGCCTTGAAAGAACAATTTGGAGGAACATATGAGGTCTTGGCAAATAATAGAGAAATCCTTGCCCAACAATATGAGACATTCTCTCATAGGAAGGGTGAGACACTGACTCAACAGTTTGAGCGGTTCTCTTGTTTGATCTCTAAATTAAAAATGGTCAAACAAGAGTACACAAATAGCCAGATGAATAATAGATTTCTCAGATCACTGCCTGAGAGAGGACACATATACTATTTTCCTACACTCCTGTGCAAATTTGGACAAACTATCTCTCACCTAACTCCATGGGGAATTGCTCACATTTGAGAGAGAGATAGAACAGAAACGAAAACTGTCATCATCTGGAAAGCTCACTGATGATTTTGTACCAGGAAACACTGCCTTGGTAAGTCATGAGTCAGAGTATGCAGGATCAGAATGTCACTATGATGAGCATATTGATTTCACCTCAAACAATTCTAATCATGCCTTTGTGAGTGTTGATTGTCATTCTGGTAATAATAGTGACAATCTATGCTTTATCATGGATGATTTGAAGGGCATTGCTGATGATGATTTAGAAGAGATGGATATTTTGAGCCAAATGGCCTTGGTCAATATCAGATCTCAGAAAATCTACAAGAGAACTGGCAGGAAATTTCCTGGACTCTCTGACAAAACCAATGTCGGTTTTGACAAGAGCAGTTAAAGTGTCACAAATGCCACAGGCTTGGACACTTTGCAAGAGAGTGTAGATCAACTGGATCTACACTTCTACACCCTTTTTGACTTTTCCAAATAACAATTCACAATCCAAAGGGCAACATTCTGTTGGTTCTAGTCATTCATCACACCCTCAATCTCCTGCATATTTTGTTCCTCAGGGTCAAATGCCATATCCTTATCCCTGCTATTATATGCCACAGTCAAATCAAGTTCAAGCTCCTATTGTACCACAATCTCATGCACTACGAGAACCTCAACCATCTCCATCTCAATCACAACCTCATCACAGCTTCTTCACACCTGGAGTCGTTGACTGGAGTAGCTTACCTGATAACTTGTCTGGTCACACTGAGCAATACTATGCTGGTGCTAGTCAACATGGTGGTGAACACCTTTTTGGAAATCTTGCTCTCATGGCCCTGGAGTCTACTGAGGGTTCCTGTTCAAATGCATCATCTTCACAGGTAACTCAGGTATCTTCAGAGGCTAAAGCCAAGTTATGTTCTGAATCATGCATAGCTACCTTTGTCTCTATTAGAGAGGCAAATGTAGCATTAAAATCAAAAACTTGAGTTTGAGAAAACCATTTTCAAAAGAAAAGCTGAGTATGAGTCTGCTCTTAACAGTAAAAGTGATGAGATTTATAAGCTTAAATGCCAATTAAATGATGAAAAGGCCAAGCTAGAGGTTATTCTGGAAGACCACAGAGAGTCTCAAAGAAAAACTTGCAATGACCCAAGTTGAGTGTGAACGCTGGGTCTCATCATGCAAGGGATTTGAAATGCTTCTTAGCAAGCAAACTGCTTCAAATGTGAAGTTTGGCATTGGTTACAACCATACTGCTCCACCAACAGACTTTACTCCTAACTCCATAGTTAAGTCTGAAAGTGAAAGCAATCTCCAAACCACATTATCGTGTGAGTCATTCTCCAATGATAATCTAAGATCAGAGAATGAAACCAGTGTTAAGATCTCAACAAATAAATTGACTGATGGTCTAACTACTAAGACTCATATGAAGCTGAGTACTTCAGATGTTGTTCCTCAATGTACCCCAAGTACTGAAAGAGACCCAACATCTGAAAAGCATTTCAAATCAGTTGAAATACAAGGACTAACAACTGCTGAGGAATCCATCAAACAATCTATTAGGACGGATGGAAAACAGTTGAATTACCAGTCTTCAGCTGTTACAAATCCTTTAGTACCTAGTACTGATAGGAGGAAAGTACTAAAGATCACACCTTCAGTAGTTTCCACTTCAGCAGTAAAGATGTCCAAGATTAAGAATAAACCATGTGAAATTTGTGGTAAATTCAATCATCTATATGATGAATGTTGGTACAAAAGGTTTAAAGCTCCAAAGGGATGAGCTCATTAAACTAGAAAAATAATAAAATGAAAACTGAGTTTGAGACCAAGTTTGTACCACAATCATCTCAACCTGATAAACCCAAGGCCTTACCCAAATCCACTAAGAAGGATACGGTTATCAGAAGACAGCTGATATTGTTCCTCATGATAAACATAAGACTAAGTCTGTGAAATCTAAGAAGGAGGAAATGGTGGGTCACAGGAACTCATCAAAAACAAGCTCTGGAGTGTCAAATGAACTGAAAGCTCGAGCTTCGATCAGACACAACTTGTTATGATGGTTCAGCATCTGTTGGGGAGAGTTAACCAACTTGAAGCCACTGTGACCAAACCACTGGAGAGGAATTCCAGGTCCAAATCTATTTCAGCACCATCTCCATCTTCATCAGCTGTTAATCATGAGAAACCAGCTATGGTTAAATCTGTTGATAAAGTCAGTCCCAAAACCAAAAAGGTTTGGGTCTCCAAAGCTAACTAGTTTCTTATGATTGTGCAGGGTTCTTCAGCATGCCAAAGAAGCATCTGGTATGTGGACAGTGGAGGATCCATGCACATGACTGGGAGCAGCTCTCTTCTTCATGATTACTCTCAGGGAAAGAAGGGATTTGTCTCATTTGGAAATGATGCTAAAGGTTACATCATTGGAAAGGGATTTGTGTCTAATGGAGATATTATATTTGATGATGTCAACCATGTGGAGAATCTCAAATACAATCTGTTGAGTGTCAGTCAGATGTGTGACAAAGGACATGTTGCTCTTTTCACAAGCCAGAACTGTAGGATTCTGTCTTCCAAGGTTCTGAGCCTGATTGACAAAGTACTGGATGATAATACTCTCCTGAAGGCCAACAGGATAGGAAGAGTATATGTCTTGGATCTGTCAAAGAAATTGAGTTAAGAGGCCATCCATGCTTGTTCTCTAAGGCCTCTCTCCAAGAATCTAAACTATGGCATAGAAGGTTGGGTCATGTTAATCTCAAAAACATGAATCAGCTGATCCACAAGAGTTTAGTGAGAGGTCTTCCAATAAAGGAGTTCAAGTGTGATGAAATCTGCACTGCATGCTTAAAAGGGAAACAACATAAAGTTTCATTCCCAACCATAGAAGAATCCAAGTCTAATGCCTGCTTACAACTACTGCACATGGATCTTTTTGGTCCTGTGAAGGTAATGAGTATGGCAAAGAAGAAAATTGTCTGGTAATTGTGGATGATTACTCTAGATATGTATGGACCTTCTTCTTGCATTCAAAGGATGAGGCTGCTCAGTTCATTATGAACTTTGTGTTACACGTTGAGAAGCAGTATTCCCTACCAGTTAAGTGTGTGAGGAGTGACAATGGTACTGAATTCAGAAACCACACTCTTGATGAGTTTTACTTGTCCAAGGGAATCAAGAGGCAGTATAGCATCCCAAGGACTCCAGAGCAAAATGGAGTAGTGGAGAGAAAGAACAGGACCCTCATTGAAGCTGCAAGGTCCATGTTGGCTGATTCTGGTCTGCCACTGACCTTTAGGCTGAAGCTGTCAATACAGCCTGCTATGTACAGAATAGAGCCTTAGTAAATCAGAGGTTGATGAAAACTCTTATGAAGTTTTACATCATTTAGCCCCTTTGATTTCATTCTTTAGAGCATTTGGGTGTCCCTGTTACATTCTCAACACAAAGGATCAACTCCAAAAGTTTGATTCTAAGGTGGATGCAGGGTATTTTGTTGGGTATTCATCCACTTGCAAGGCTTATAGAGTATTCAACTGTGGGACAAAGATAGTTGAAGAAACCTTGCATGTGAAGTTCAATGAATCCCCTAAGGATACAATTCCACAAAACCCTGTGGAGTTGTTTGATCTGGACATTCTGCAATATGTTCCTTATCAACCACCTGCTGTTGCAGATCATATGAATCCATCATCTTCTGTAGCTAGTCATCCATCTGGTGTTACTGATGATGATGATGATATCAGTAATCACCTTTTCAAGTTTAGTGATCAACTGCCTGATTTAGCTAGACCTGATGTTCCTGTAGCTTCAGTAGCACAATCCACAACAAATGCTGATGAGATTTCTACAACTTCAACTTCCTTTGAATTACCATCTACTGATTGGTTTCAAGGAAATGCTTCACCATCACCATCTGTTGCTGTTGAGCCTGCTACAAACACTTGCACAGATCTTATTGTGTACCAAGATCTGAAGAATCACCCTATGTCTCAAATCATTGGTGATATCAATGCTGGCGTTTCAACAAGAAGTCAATTGTCAAATTTCTGCTTCTATGCTCTCTTCATTAGTCAGCAAGAGCCAAAGAACTATCACATTGCTTTAAGGGACAATGGATGGGTTGAAGCCATGCAGCTTGAGCTTCTTAGTTCAAGAAACAACAAGTGTGGGAACTGGTTCCTCTACCTCCAGGTAAGTGTGCAATAGGCACTAAATGGGTGTTTAGGAACAAAACTGATGAATATGGGCTTATTGTTAAGAACAAGGCCAGACTGGTTGTACAGGGGTTTTCACAAGAGGAAGGTATTGATTATAATGAAACCTTTGCCCCTGTAGCCAGACTGGAAGCAATTCGATTGTTTTTAGCTTATGCTGCTTATCACAACCTTAAAGTTTTTCAAATGGATGTCAAAAGTGCATTTTTGTATGGGAAAATTAAAGAAGAGGTTTATGTATGTCAACCACCAGGTTTTGAGGACAATAAACATCCTAATTGGGTGTATAAGCTTGATAAGGCTCTCTATGGGTTGAAACAAGCTCCTAGAGCCTGGTATGAGACATTATCAAACTTTCTTCTGGAAAATAATTTCACTAGAGGCTCCATAGATAAGACTTTATTCATTAAGAAAGCTGGGCAGCATAATCTACTTGTTCAAATTTATGTAGATGATATTATTTTTGCATCCTCTGATCCACAGTTGTGTGATGCCTTTACAAAGTTGATGCAACAGAAGTTTGAAATGAGTGCCATGGGAGAATTACAGTTCTTTCTGGGTTTGCAAATCAAACAAAGGCTGATGGAATTTTCATTCATCAGTCCAAATACACAAAAGATCTTTTGGAAAAGTTTGATTTACAAAAGTGTAAGCCCTGTTCTACTCCCATGTGCAACACCACACAACTGGATACAGATCAGAAAGGTAAAGTGGTTGATGAAACACTTTACAGATGTATGATTGGGTCCTTGATGTACTTAACAGCTTCTAGACCAGATATTATGTTTGCTACATGTGTTTGTGCTAGATTTCAGGCTGCACCTAAGGAGTCTCATTTGATTGCAGTCAAGAGGATCTTTAGATATCTGCAAGGCACTCCATCTCTAGGTTTATGGTATTCTACTAGACATTCTGGTAAATTAGTTGCTTTTTCTGACAGTGACTATGCAGGGTGTAAGTTGACAAGAAAGTCCACTTCTGGAGGATGCCAATTCTTAGGCAACTGCTTGATTTCTTGGCAGAGTAAGAAGCAGACCTCAGTTGCTACATCAACTGCTGAAGCAGAGTACATTGCTGCTGCAAGCTGTACATCTCAGGTACTCTGGCTTCAAAACCAATTATTGGATTATGGCAAATAGAGACTAAGACCCCATTGTTAATGGACAGCTCTTCAGCTCTTTGTATTGTCAAGAATCCTGTCCAGCACTCTAGGACTAAACATATTGAAATCAGACACCATTTTATTAGAGATTGTTTTGAAAAAGGTCTGATTGATCCAAAATTTGTTCCTAGTGCTGATGAGCTTGCAGACATTTTCACTAAGCCCTTGGATAGCACAACTTTCAAAACCTAGTGTTAAGGCTTGGTATGCTGCAGCTAGAATAAGTGACAACTACTGATGATCTCAGCTCCAAGTACTGATGATCATTAGTTTATTATTGTCATATATATAAGTACTGAAGTTATTTTCCCTCCGGAAGTTTTCTTAAACTACTAGAGCTTAACTTCTCAGTACTCAAGTACTTTATTTGATAAAACAATTGATGTAGTTACAACAGCTGATGTAGCTACAAATACTGTTGTCAGAAATACAAATACGTACTGATGTCCTATGAAACATCTGAAAACAGATGAAAATGTCTGATGAGTATGTGTTGAGGACAGTATGAAACACTGAAAAGCAATGAATTGACGACAACTACTGATGAGCCTTTTTCTCTTCAGTAGTTCCCAACTGTTGTTTCTTTCTAACAACTGAAGCAAAACCATGTCTTCAGTAGTTTCACAACTACTGATGACTAACACCAGTCTTCAGTTGTTTACAACAACTGATGGTAAAACAAAGTCTTCAGTAGTTTCCCAACTACTGATGACTAATACAAGTTCTCAGTTGTTTCACCACCTGAAGTCAAAACTGTCTTCAGTAGTTATTAACTACTGATGACTAAATCTAAGACTTCAGCTGTTTCAACGTCTGACGGTTAAAACCAAGTCTTCAGTTGTTTTATAACAACTGCTGATCACACCAATACGATCAGTCATTCCAAACCTCTGAAAGTTAATACCACGTCATCAGTAGTTCAACAACTGATGACTAACACCAAAACCTTCAGTCGTTTTCTAACCCTACCCTTTAAATACCTTATCCCACCTTCAGAGTTTTTCCTTTCTTCTCTTCTCAAACTAACGTTCAAAAACTCTGTAACCTCTCTTCATCAATGGCGACCATGCAACTAAAACCACGAGACAACTGTGTCGCATATCTCACAAAATCGCCATACTGGACCAAGTTTCACAACGCCATTGATTAATGGTTCAGTCACCTTACAAAACAGATTTTCTATTAATCCCACCATATATGCCGAATCTCTTAACCAATTCTGGACAAACGTCACTCTTGTCTCTGAGGGAATGACACAGAGTCTCTTCAATCGTTTGTCCATCGTCAAAAAGTGGTCATTACTCTAGACACTCTTCGCCAAACCCTCAGTCTGGATGATGCCACTTTCCCAACTGGTTATCCAAAGGGCACACTAGATCAATCATTTGCCCACCATGGATACCAGGGTAACCTGAGTGCATCTACCATATTGAAGAAACATTTCCAGGATGCCGAACGTCTCATCTTTCACATGGTAAATGTCTGCCTTGCCCAAGACTTCATCATGGGATCAAATGTCCACAAGGTGGCAACAGGTAATGTACTCCATCCTTGAGCAACAACCTTTAAATTTTTCTGAAATACTATTTTAGAGCTCAAGGATATGGCCAAAAACAACTTGCTAACCGTTGGATATTATATCCTCGGTTCGTAATGGCCATAATTGAAAACCAGCTTCAAGCTGAGGGACTTGTTGGCCTGGGAGTCCCTGCTACGGCTGTATTGCCTGAAGTATACTCCCGGCACAACTCTGACCAATCACTAAAAATGGCTGCCAAGCTGTGCAAACCCACGCAGCTGGAACCCACAGCCACCACCTCCAAATCCAAAGTCCCCACCAAACCCACTAAAAAGAAGTAAAAAAAGGCTACTCAGGGAAATGAGTCCCCTGGATGCCCCTGCAACACAAACGCAGGCTATATCCACTGGTTAAACCCTAGTGGATACAAGGACTTCACCAGCCACAGCCGCTCAGGATTCCTCTCAAAAGGAGCCTGCAGCAACCAAAGAAGGGGTACCCACTAATCTGGGATCTTCCTCATTTGAGGAGATTGCCATTGAAGAGCACCATTCTCCCCAGGTGCATACTGCTCTTACCCCATCTCCCACTAAACCGCCCCCAAC
The DNA here is from genome assembly GCA_025506515.1 of Flaveria trinervia. NCBI lineage: Eukaryota > Viridiplantae > Streptophyta > Magnoliopsida > Asterales > Asteraceae > Flaveria > Flaveria trinervia. Next base: position 99,420,757 of record CM046450.1, read on the forward strand.
AAAGTCCTACTCTCATTATTGCAAACATGACTCAGTGCATGCCTCTCCTCCTCCCTAACAAAACACCAACAAAGGGGAAAACCACAGCAATTGAGGAAGAGGATCAACATGCTTCTAACAGCCCACAGCACCAGGGTTTAACTGTTCTATCTCCTGGTGTAGATATGCAGATACGAACATCTGGTGAGGCTGCCACCTCTTCTGAATCAGCACATGATCAGACTGAGGCTGGTAACATAGCTAAGACCTCACCAGAGGCAACAGCTGATGAAGGACATCGTCCTGAGGCTGGAAGTCCCCAGTTCCAAGAAAAAGGGGCACATGCTAAAACTGGTCTACACCCAGTGCATGTACATCCTGCTACAAGCAGGAGGTCAGGTGATTCAGCATGCTGATGATGACCTAGGCTTCTTTTATGATGTTCTGGCCCAGAACACAATTCTTGAGGAAGAAGTCAGTAGACTACAAAGACTACTTGACCAATTCTCTCAAAAAGCAAGTCCATCTGCACTAACATAAACCCACAGATGGCACCTTCACCTGAAGGTCTCCCACACACTCAGCCACTCAAAACTTTCGAGCCACAGCTTCTATTTCTGGCACTGCTTCTCAGGGACAGAACCCTCTGAGCAAACAGCTGCTATCTTCAGCAATCCCTACCTCTCATCACCCAATGATCACAGACATTGTGATCAAAACCATGGATGAGAGGCTTCCCTCAATCATACAACCCTGGTGGAGGAGATTGTGAGCACAAGGCTTTCTGCTACTCAAACCCTTGCAACCAATGCAACCAAAAAGGGGGAGAGTCAGTCAGTGAAAGCAAAGAGGAAGAGCATAGAGGGGAAGAAAGAAAAGGAGACTGAGAAGGAAGAGGAGTTTGTGAAGGGAGCTGACATTGATCAAGTGGGTGAAAGTCACAAAGACTTTCATGTCACATATAAGAAGAGGAAGGTTGAAGGAAAAGAAAAAGAACTCGAACTCGATGAGATGATCAAAACGGCGGATGCTACACACATTAAATCAATGGACTCCATTATTGATCAACTGTATAGACAGGGGTTCGATACTGCACAGCTTGACTCAGAGATTAGGAGACTTGAAGTTGAAGAAATTAACTCAAGATGGGCAAGTTATGATGCATTAGAAAGAGAAAGACTAGAGATCATGATCAGATTCATTGCAAAGTACCTTGGGAGATCATTGATCGAGATTAAGTCATGGACCAGGGACAGTATCTTGGCAATAACCACCAAGATCTGTTCGTCTGAAGCATACACTAAGGGATTGGTGATTGAAGCACTAAATGAGGCAGGTGCTAGGAACAGAAAGGAACTAGCAAAACACTCAAAAGCCTCACTCACTACAAGAATGATAGAACAATCTGCAAAACCTCCCACTTCAAAATCACCACTACCACATCCCACTAAACCAATCCTTTACCCTCAAAACAACAGCCGATGATGCACCCAAGAAGAAGAAGAGAAGGGTGTTGAGGCTAGAAGAGAAGAAGAAGAGAGGATGATGAGGAAGAAGATAGGCTGCCTCTTTCCACAGTCCTAACTTTGCCTAAAGCCAAACCTATGCCCATCACTCCCACCTCACAGATGGAAGCTGTGAGAGTAAAGATAGAAGAGAACAGCAGCAAAAGCTTCATGATGATGAGATGCTGAAAAGCATAGACAAAACTTATGCTGCTTCTTCATCAATAATCAGTATGAAGAAAGAAGCTCTGAGATTGTACACCCTTGCTAACACATTTCAATATCAAAAGGAAAAGGTGAGAATATGGCCTGATCCTAGGGTGGCTCACAGAATTGTGAAGAAAGACATTCCTTCGAGATACAAGGGCCAAGTAAAAAGGATCGTAGATGAAGAGATCACAGTGGTCCTTGTAGTATCACCCTGGGAAATTGTAGAAGATTTCAAGAAGGCCTATGAAACTAAACAGCCACCCCAAAAGATGTTAGAGAACAGAGTAATTAAAAAGGGGTTAGTCTACAAGAGGTTTGAGAACTTCAAATAAAATGAGCGCAGTCTGTTACTTGAAAGTACTCACCCAGATGAGTTTGCATACAGACAGATTACAACAGTTGAGCTCAAAAATGGCAAACAGGCTAAGTACATTTCAGAGCTGTATGGGCGTGAAGGACTGTTTGATGGTGGAGCTGAAAATCTTACCATGGAAGAACAAATTATGTTTCTCAGAGCATACACTAGAGAATCCTACAGGCTTATACATGGGAAGTAGATTTCATGGATAGGACCACAGCCCTGTGTTAGTTCCCCAAAGTCAGGGCTCTTATCCATACTATGCCAACCAAATTTCAGAAATCTATTCCCAGGCTAGTGCTTATTGGGTCATCTTCTTAGCTGATCAAGAAGGAAAAAGACCAATCTTATCGCCAACAATAAGTGGGACCTCAATAAAGTTAAGGTTTTGGCTGCATTGGTTCAGGGGAGTTTGTTGGACCAAAAGAACCAATGAGCCGGATCAGAAAAACCTTAAGACCCACAGACGTCACAACAACTGCTGAAGTCCATAACAGCTGAAGACAAGTGCTGAAGACAAAGTCTGAAGACACAAGTGCTGAAGACAAAGTCTGAAGACACAAGTGCTGAAGACAAAGTCTAAAGACAAAAGTGCTGAAGACAAAGTCTGAAGACACAAGTGCTGAAGACAAAGTCTGAAGACACAAGTGCTGAAGACCAAGTATCAGACATTGTCACAACAGCTGAAGAGGTCTTCTTCAGTAGTTGTGACGGTTTTCTTTCAGTAGTTTTATGTTTTTCTTTTCAGTAGTTTTGTAAAACGACTGAAGAGCTTGTTCTTCAGTCGTTGTAGTTTCAGTAGTTTCGTATCAGTAGTTTTATGTTTTATACTTAGCACTCTGATATGTTCTCAGTAGTTGTGAACACTTCAGTTGTTTGTTAAGTTTTAGTTATTTTTGTAATAAATCTGCCAGATGTCACTATCCCGTGATATCAGCAGTGATTGCACTCTATATAAGGAGTGTCAACTTAATTGTAATCTGTGAATGATTGAGCAGAAACATTTGATATTATTGAAACATTCCTTTTCACAGAAATATTCTCTCGTTACAACCGTATTTGTTCTTAATGCATACGAATATCAAATTCTTGCTATAATTTGTCTAATTCTTGTTCTTATTCCGCTGCGTTACACTCTAATCCATCAAACTTGAGATCACTGATCCTGTCAGAAGGCGATACCTCTCTCTACCTTGAGTCACCAAGGTCTGTGGGTGACAAAAGGAAAAGGATATTGACTCCTAAGGAGATTAAAAAGGAGGAGAGAGAGAGAGGAAGAGGAAGCTAATAGGAGAAAGTTCAATAGAGTCCTCAGGCTTCATGGAAGCTGCTATTAGGGTTGCCCCCATGCCAAACACTCAAAATGATGAGTTGAGTGCAGCCATATAAACTACTTGGGGACAAGTAATTATGATGTTGATGGAATTATTTCTCTTCCTTTAGATGAATTGAATGAACTGTCAGACATAGAAATGTTTAAGGAGAGGAAGGATGCAGAGTTGCTCCTCAAGGTTAAAAAAGAAAGAAGACATAAAAGGCTTTACACGTATGCTTCTACCCTCTCCCCAGTTCAAGAAATTCTGAGATAGAGGCTGTGGCAACTTAACAACCTCAAGTAGACAAGGAAGTGATAGAAAAAGTATGATTAACTACCTGAGTGCCATAGGACTCTATCAAGCAGCATCATTCCTTCCCTTATCATATGACTACATTGAGTTTGAGTACCTCAAGTAGCTTGAGCAACAAGCTTTAGAAGTACAAAAAGCTATTAAGAGTAAGATGAGGAAAGAAGCAGCAAAGTTGTAACGCCCCGAATAAAATCGAAACGAGTCAATTAATAATAATGGGCTTAGCTGAGATTATATAAAGAAAATAAGCGGGTAATGGAGTATGGACCAATTAGACCTCGCGGGTTATGTGATTGGCGAGTTTGAGGTCCCGAGAACGCCCGATATATATATAAATGAATCAGCTTGAGCAGCTCTCATTTGCAACTGAACACCCAATTTCTAGAGAGAGAGTAGAGAGAGAAAGTGGAGAAGAGGTGAAGATTTAAGGCTTGGTTGATCACGGGATTGAAGATCAGTGTTCGTGGGCATCAAACAACAAGAAAACACCAAGAATCCAGGTAAGAAACATCATTTAATCGTCCCTTTTGATGTAAACCTGGATTCTAGGGCTTGGATTTTTAAAAGTGACAAAGATTCGCCCAAAACTCACATTTTTGTGTAAGAAAACATGTAAGAAGCTTAGATATAACTTATTACGTGATAAACCAAGGTTTTGGATGTAAAAGATTGAAGTTTTGGGTCAAAAATGGGGTGGTTCGTAATTTTCAGCCCGTTCTGTGAAACTGGGTGTTCATCCAACGAAGTTATGTATTCGTCCAGCGAAACTATGGGTCTTCCTACGAAACTATAGTTTCGCAGGTAGTTTCGAAGACATGGTTATCCAACTAAAGTTGGGCGAAACTGGCAAGGAAACTGGCAGCGAAGATGCCAGCGAAACTGCCAGCGAAACTAGCAGCGAAACTGCTCGCGAAACTAGCAGCGAAACTAGCAGCGAAACTGCTGATCTGGCAGCGAAATTAGGCAGAAATTAACTCCTTTGAGTGTTAACTTATCTGCAGGCTATGTAGTGCAACCCTTGCTTTGAAAGCTTGATTGAGAATCTACTCATCAAGTACAGGTGAGTTCTAGATCCCCTATTTAAAAGTTTTGAACTAGTTTGGGGTTGGAAATGCATACTAAATTTACAATTTAAATGATCAAGATTTTAAGAGGTTTTAATGGGAAGATTGATTTTTCTATAAGAAAATGTGCTAATATAAAAGTATTAAAAAAAAGTTTCACACTGACCTGGCAGCGCGACCCCAGCTAAAGGCGTTACCCCTTGGACCCCACTAGGGGCTGCTGCCCTTAGGACCCCGCTGTCAGGGGCTGCCGCCCCCGAACGCCCGTTGCCCCGCGAAGGATCGGTTATGCTTTATGATGACTTATGCTTGTGGTGCATATGTATATGTATATGAATGTATGATGTATTATGTATTATGTTTATGATGATGTGTGATAGTATATGTTATGTATGATGATGCGTGATGATGTTATGCCTATGTATGATATGTTTTCTTATGTTCCTATTATGTATTATTCCGTGATTTACGTGTTATGAGTATGAAATGAATAAAGTATTATGTAACGTAAAGTGGAAGATAATGAAAAAAGGAACGTAATGAAAGAATGCTTGCATTAATGAACAAACGAATGTAAGAAAAGTCTTGCAAGCAATGTATGGAGGTTCACACCCAATAAAGGGTGTTAGCTCAACTGTGTGTGGGTTAGCTACCCCGGAAGGATGCACACTAGCGTCTAATCCGTTCGATTGACCATACGTATGGAATTCTCTCCACTTACCTCGGTACTGTGGTCAGGCCATCGGGCACAATGTATAGGAGTGTATTAATAGACTTTGGCCCAGTACCCGCTTTATGCATGATGGTGGGGTGAAGCACATGGCATTGGTCTGAATGAAAGTAATGATTAATGATGTATGTACAGAATGAATGATACGAAAGAAAAGGAATGAATGATGATAATGAATGATAACGAGTAACGTGCGATGAATGATGATGAATATAATAATAAGATTATCTATTTGTACGTATGATGTATGAGCACACATGGAAGTAAAGAACGGTTTTAGATGAAAAGTAAAGTATTTTAATTATAAAACTAGAATTCACTCTGCAACGCTGACTTTTATGTATTTTCCAGTTGGTAGGTGATTGTTGCTGAGGATGGCACGGGGCAGCTACTCGGCATTTTTGGGATGATATACATTTGTGCAATTATGAAGTTTTTGCGATGTAATGCAAACGATAATGTTTTGTAACTGATAACAACGATGTATTATTTTGCAAAAGCGGTCATTAATATATGAAATGGTTTTAAATTATTCTGATGTGATGTTTTTCACAGATGTAAATGTATATTTTATGTTTTATGTGCGACGATTGTCCAACTGTGAGCATCCCGGGATCGGGGCCTTGCAAAAGTCAAGAGCCATCATCCAAAAGAGTCAAAAGAAGTCTACCGATAGGAAGAGGTTGATAAGCTTCTTGAAGTTTTATGGATTCTCCTGAAGGAGACTTGGTCCAATGTCTCTATCCACCAAGGATAAGCATATTAGAATGATTAATTAGAAGATTCAGAGAATAGAGCTTGTTGACTTACACTCCTCACCAAAGTTGAGGTTAAGGTTGAAATCTTTAAGACAAAACAACCTCGAACTCATGTTAAACCATAGCAAACTTCATCATTTAATCCATAGCAAGGTCCTAGTCTCTCTCTCTTTCTGAACCTTTGAGAGAAGAGCACCCAACTAAGAAAGACAAAGCAGTACAACTTGGTGCCCAAGGCCAGTCTTTTTAGTTAAAGATTTCAAAGAGGAGGAAAAGGATGGATTCTAAGTCTGCATCCTAAAAGAAAGCAAAAGCATCCACCTCCAGACCTAAGGATGATTCAAAACATCCTAAGTAAGTGCAAGAAGAGGCAGCTCAACTAACTCCAACTCACGTAGAGCCTCTTGCATCAAGAAGACCCATCTTGTCCTGGTCCTTTGCTGATAATCCATACATATGGTATGCCACTAATAATCAAGGTGCTCAAGATGTCTACTTCTGACAAGACATGCTTAACCTACCTTTGTATGATCTCTTTGACATGAGAAGGTACTTTGAAAGTCTGAGTGATCCTGACTAATTAATGATGAAGGGAATGGTTATGATCATAATGAGAACTGACAATATTTAAACACTTCTCTATTTTGGTAGCATCAGCCTAGGGGGAGTTTGTAACGTTATTGAAAGGTTGATGCACACAAAACAACCCAAGTGCTTCATGCATACATGCACTTGGTACTTAGTAAAAGTTGCTTCGGAAGTTTTACACTCTGCACAAGAAAATAGTCTAAGTGTAAAAAAAATCTCCCGAAGCCAAATATGAAGTCTTTCGAAGCTTTAAAGACAGTCTTCCAAAGCAAATGAAGTGAATATAGATTTTTTCACCCCCAACCATTGGCGAGAAATGATAGATTGTTCAAAGACATCATAGTACTAAAGTAATAATAAATTAAGATTAAATTTCATCCCCATTAATCAACATAACATTACAATGCTTCAAATAAACATACAATAATTGTTAGAAATACAAGTCTAAAAGAAACATAACAAAATGATAGATTTGGTGTGTTTCTAATCCACCTAATTGTATTTCTTGATAAACGTTCATACATTTCATGCAACATGTATAAATGTTGGTCAACATATGAATATGTTGGTCAGCATACAAGTTTGAATACATAGCATAATAATGAATAAATCTAAAGTTTGTACATTACTAGCATGCAAAGCCAATAATCAAACCAAAGTGTCCACTAGTGTAATCTTAGCATCAAAAGTGAGCAAGACCACAAAGATTGAAAACTTAACATAGACCAATCATAATAGGGTGGATGTGCTAGTCGTATAGCGCTATACATGTTAAAGGAGGTATAGATTGCTTGCAAGATAATGTATTCTAGAATGCATTCACAAATAGTATAACAAGTAAGCATGTTTGTATGAATTGAGTTTTAGAATGATTTTGATTGAATGAATAATTAAGTGTATTTGATAACTGATACATGTTGCAACCCAAATAGTGGTAAAACAAAAGAGGTAAAGTACGACTCACGGTTTGGCGAATAGAATCCACAAGAATATATGAATAAGTTAAAAGGAGTCACCAGAGTTGTCCCGAAAGGTAAAAAGTAAGTGTGTAATTTTAGGATTCAAAGTTTGAGATTTTAGTAATTAGAAAGTATATAAAAATTATAATTATGAGAGTACTTGAAAGTATATAATACTTAGAAACTTATTTGGACACCATGTATTGTGTTTGTTCTCTATGAATATTAGTCACTAATGGTAAGTCCAAAATAAGGAATCATAAGATTAGTATAATGTCTACCTTAACACATAATATTTAACCATGGTTTGATTAATGTTACGGTTTGGTTTTGACTAAGTATTATGTAGATATAAATATAAGTCATGCATTAGAGGTAGAGTAATCGACAAACCTCAAGTGACATATTCATATAAGTCATGTATCAGGATATCCACAAACCTTAAGATTTTACCATTGCATAAAATCTCCATATATGGGTGATTTGAATGGTCATGAATACATAAATGAAAGTGCTAGAGTAAACTAACTAGTTTGACTAAGTGTTCAAGTGGGGTATGGTGGATAGATTAGTTACAGAACCAAGGTTCAACATCATCATTTCATACCATAACATAAGCCTTTCAACAATGGTTGGACGCTCGATTTGGTTTCATCCACTTCTTGATTTGTAGATCACTTAGTGTTTTGTAAAGATGAAACAATGGAGTCTAAAAGCCTCAAAATTACTGAAATATAACTTCAACACAAGCCTTATAACATTGAAGTTGTTGGTGACTTGGTTTAGTATGTAAAATGTTTAAAAACAAGGCAAGAATACATGTATGAAAGAATCTAATAAAATATTTCCAACTTGGAACTCAAAAATGGGAGTTTACCATACTTGCTCACCTTGGCAACTAAGTGGTTAGATCCTAGAGGTTGTTCCCAAGTGGTAGAAAATGAAATAAGAAAGTAAGAAAAGAAAGTAAACTAAGTAAATAAATAAGTAAAGCTCACAAGTTGTTCTTGAACATATCTTGCAAAAGATGAAGTTGGTGGATAGAATGAGAGAGTTTAAGAGAGAGTTTAGAGTGATGAAAGTGATTAGGGAGGGATTTGGGTTAGTATTTATAGATGAAAATTATAGTTAAGCACTAAATAAGGTAGTTGGGGAGATGAGTGGGGGGGGGGAATTCAAAGTTATAGTTTTAACCCCTTAACTTATTTTATTTATTAGTTTGCACCATAAACTCATTATTAAGCATGTTTTGGGTATTAAAACATATAAACCATAAAAAGAATACTTATAAATAATTTTCCGAAAAAATATAAAAGTCCTAATAAGTTGCTCAATTTTGTGTTAAAATTCGTATTCGCAATTGTTTAAGCATTGCAGAAGCATAATATGATATAAAAATTATTTCCACTATGACCAAGTCTTGAGATTACAAGAATTGAATAAAAAGTAAAAAATAAATGAAAAATACAGGACGTTATAGATTTCTTCTGAAGACTAAGACGAGTATTATGAGGCAATAAAATGGTATAACTATGGGGAACCAGGTCACCTGAGCAGAGATTGTAAGAATTTGAGGGCTAAAGGTTTCGAGTCAAAAAAGGGAACCAAGAAAAGGAAGGCGGGACAGAACGCAAAGGAAAGGGCCTTCACATTTACTAGAAAGGATGACATGGTGGATTCCGATGTTATGTCAACTATATTTATGGTTAATCATATTTGTGCCTCTCTACCTTTTGATTCTAGTGCTACTAGGAGTTTTATTTCTGCTTAATTCCATGAAATTTTCTCCGATAGAAGTAGAAAGATCGATATGCCCTTTAATGTAGAAACTATTATTGATAAGTCCACCAGGATATCTGATGTTATATATGAGTGTGGCATAGAGTTGGAAGGCCATAAGTTCTCTGTGAGATGGTTTGTGATGACCTTAGCAGAATTTGATGTAGTCTTAGGGGTAGATTGGCTAGCAGCCTTTGAGGCCAACTGCTTTTATGTATCTAATGAATCATGTATGTTGGCCGATGTTGGATAAATCGACGATTGTATTCATCGATGACATCCTAATCTACTCAAATCGTGAGGAGAAACTTGTTGGTCATATCAAAGAAGTATTAGAGACACTTAGAAATGAGAAATTGTATTCAAAGTTCTCTAAGTGTGCACCTGGCTACGTGAGCTTCAATTTCTTGGCCATGTGATTAATCCCGATGTGATCATGGTGGATTCAGCAAAAGTAAAAGCAGTAATGCAATGGAAATCTCTAATGATTACATCTGAGATCTACAGTTTTTTAGGTTTGGCAGGTTGTTACAGGAGATTTATCTAATATTTCTCTAAAATAGCTCATCCTTTGACCAAGTTGACCCGTAAGGAGGTGAAGTATGTGTACAATGGTCTAATCCTTTATATTGACCACATATGAATGGAGGTTCACAACCAATAGGTTGTTAGCTCAATTGTCAGTGGCTTATTAGGCCATGAGGATATTTACAGGGGTCTGATCCTTGTGATCGATGATGAAAGAAATGGGTTCTTTGTCGCTTGGCCTTGAGATCATGATCAGTCTCATAAATTTAATTGGGGGCCTAACATATGGCACTGATTCATTAAAGTGAAAGATAATGAAAGAATAAAATGATAACGAAAGATAATAGAAATAAGCATATCGATATTTATGTATTAATATGTGCTTGCATATCGACATTGAAGGATTTTAAAGTATGAAAAGTATTTTATTATAAAATTAGAAATTACACAGCGTTATTGACTTTGTATGCATGATGGTTGGTAGGTAGTGGTGTCGAGAAGATGCAGGCATGGACAAGGGAGCTACTTGATAATACAAGTTTGGCATCCAAAATTTTGAAATAATGTTTATATTAATACACTTTCGATGTTTAAATGAAATAAAATGATGTTTTTAGACAAATGTTATCATTTTAAATGACAAATTATTATTTTCGCTACAAATGTTATCTTTATTAAATGTTTTATGCTATGAATGACCAATTGTGAGTGTTCTTAGGAACGATGCCTTACAATTCCCTTTAGGTAACATCAAGACAGGAGCTTGATTTAATCTTGTCTTTAGTTCTTGAAATGTGTTCTTCTAATCCATAATCCATTCAAACTTCACATTTACGAGTTAACTTGGTCGAAGAAGAAGCTAAATTTGAGAAATCTTGAATAAATCTCCTATAATAACCTGCCAAATCTAAGAAGTTACGGATCTTGGATGGTGTTTGTGGGCATTTCCATTGCATTACTCCTTTAACCTTAGCAGGGTCATCAAAACTAATCACATGGCCAAGAAATTAGACCTCATGTAGCAAGAATGCACATATAAAGAACTTTGCATACAACTTCTCGTTTCCAAGTCTTTCCAACACCAATCTAATATGACTGACATGCTATTCCTCACTTCTTGATTAAATCAACATGTCTTAGATGAATATGATCACTAACTTATTCAACATCAGTCAACATGCGTGATTCATATGATCCATAAAGACAGCTAGCACATTGGTTAAACCAAAGGAAATCAAGAGTAATTCCTAGTGCCCATAAGTGTGCGAAAAGTTGTCTTTGGATATCCTACTCTTTCATTTTCAGTTGATGGTAACCAGGTTGAAGATCTATCCTTGAAAACCAACTACCACCCTAAAGCTAATTAAAGCAACCATCAATACTCAGAAACTGGGAATTGATTCTTCGCATTTAACTTATTCAGCTCATAGTAGTTAATGAACATCCTCATGATACCATCTTCTTTTACAAACAAAACTAGGTGACCCTATGGAGAGATACTCAGTCAAATAGAACCTTTATCTAATAGATCTTGTAACTGAGTAATAAATTCCTTCATCTAAGAAAGAGCTAGTTGATATGATGCCTTGGTAATAGGCTAAGCTCCTGGTAATAGATCAATCTGGAACTCAATCTCATGATCAGGTGGCATACTTGTAAGATCTTCAGGGAAAACATCAAAGAAGTCACTCACGACTGGTACATCAAGTAATTGATGTTGTAACGCATCCACATCTTTCACATATGTTAAATAAGCACCACATCCACGCCTCACACACTTCATAGCCGTAATCATCAAAATTACCTTCGGAATCGAACAAAATCGATCCCTATATGTCGTAACAGCACTACTATCGGGCGCGGTCAACCGAATCATCTTCTTACGATAAAAGATATCAGCCTCGTAGGCGACTAACCAATCTATCCCTAGGATTACATTTAATCTTCCTAATGTTATAATTAATAATTTAGCTAGGAACCTATAGACTTCCAGTTCTATGCCACAATCATCTATAACATCAAATATTCTTGTACACTTACCAATAACGGTCTCTACATCAAAGGGCACATCAATCTTTCTACTTCTATTAGATAACTTTTATAAAATGTATTAGAAATAAAACTCCTACTGGCACTTTAGCTAAAGAGTACAAAGGCATAAACATTATTACTAACATTTACCTAACACCATGACAAGCTCCACTCTAGTTTCTTCCCTGGTCATACTAAAGGCACTTACCTTAGCCCCCTACCTTTCCTTGCTATTTTCTGCTCCTTTCTTTGCTCCTGAATCTTCTACTCTTAGCTCTTTAGAGTCTCTACTCAAGTGATCCATTCTACCACAATTATAACATTTGGTTGACCCATAGTCTCTTATCATACGCCCTTCCTTATCACACTTGAAACACATATTCGATCCCTACTTATATTCACCCACATGATTCTTTCCGCACTTTCAGCATTCCTTTTCCCCCGCATCACTTATCATCACCCTTCGATCAACATAAGGCGGAGTCCAAAAGTGAATGAATAGCAAACTTCACCTTCTGATCCTCCCAACACTCATTGATATCCAACATCGCTTCCATCTCCCTCACCCACCTGTGGACCGTAGTAGCATTACCATTTTTATCAAAAGTCGGGGGACTTACACCTTAAAACATTTTCCTTTTCACACGAGAGCACACATTAATATATATACATATTAATATGTTTATTTCTTAACTTTCATCATCATTGCTTTCATTTTTTTATTGTTATCTTTCATTATAATAGATCAGTTTCATGTGCTAGAGGCCTAACATTATGCATAAAGTTGCTAACTATGCCGAGGACAATAAATAGAATACCAACATATGCACGAAGTTGGTCAAAGTATCGAGGTCAAGCGACAATGATCCAATTTCATTCATTGCCAATCACAAGGATTAGACCCCTGTGTGCATCCTCGTGGACTAGCTTAGCCACATATCAGTTGAGCTAACAACAGATGGTTATGCACCTCCATTTAGATTTTGCTTACAAGACTTTTATTCATTCATTACATTCCAGTTTTAGTCAACTTGTTCGATCTAGAAAGGCTGGTGCAACCAAAACCAAACACTTAGACAATTTTGGTGCAACTAATAAATGACTTTCGAAACTAAGTGTGGAACTTCCGAAGGCAAATGGAGTTCTTCCGAAGAAAAGTACAAGATCAACTTCTGAAGGTAAAACTCCAACTTCTGAAGACAAAGTTTTCTCTTCCTAAGTTCAAGACTTAGAAGAATTCAAGACAATGACTTCCAAAGAAAGTTTATATGAAGAAGTCCCCAAGCCTCAGAAGAAGTAGCCTCTTCCGAAGTATAAATGGCCTCGGAAGAAATTGTTCTTCTAAAGCCAATTAACCTTCGGAAGACAGTCCTATGAACCAATGGACATAAGTATGGTCCTTCTGACACTCCACTACAGACCTCTGATATGTTGCATGACATTTTCTCAAATCCCATGTAGTTGACCATATTATTCCACTATTCACCTTTATCAGGTAGTACAGTTGCCAACTTTATTTGTTCACAAAAGGTAATTCGTGGATATGTCATGACTACCAAATCTTATATAAGACATTATCTAAGATACCTTAACTTTAGCTTTATAGTATTTGCTTTAGTTAGGTTTCCAGCTGGTATCAAAGTATATCCTGCTATAGGTAATATTATATATTATTTATCATTGTAACTCTTATAGTATGCTTGTAAGAGTCTTGTAATACTTTGAGTTGAGAAGTAATATATACAAGTACCTTGAAAATTATTTCCATGTGTTCTTTGTTACTTAGTATATTATTATCAACTCTTAGAAGAGATTGTGCTTCATCTAAAACCGTGCGTGATTAAGTGGGTTTGAGAGAGAAACCAAGTCTCAAGTGACAAACATTGATCCTGCAATTGGTATCAAAGCTTTTAGGCTCTTGATTGTGAGATCTTACCATTCTAATCAACATGTTTTTCATTCATCCTTTCACCACACTCAAAAAATGGCCCTCAACCAAAAGTCTGAAGTTGAAATGGTGACGATGACTAAAGCACCTATCATCACCCCGATAAACTTTAGATCATGGAGCAGACGCGTAGAAGGCTTCATCAGGTATCAAGATAGGAAAATGTGGCAATCTATTGTCAATGGTCCTTACAAACCAAAGGTTGTTGCACTAGGTGGAAACGACGCCATGATAGAGAAAACCATTGAAGACTACTCTGATGAAGACTGGAAAAAGTTGGACATTGATAGCAATGCTATGAAGGTTCTTATGACTGATATACCTAACTCCATAATGATGGGTTTTGAGCACTGCAAGTCAGCTAAAGAAGGTTTGATGCATTGTCTCAAACATATTCTAGCTCCAATGACTCAAAGAAAGATTCACTAAAGTATTAATTTAAAAACTTCACTCACATTGCTGGAGAGACCCTCAGCCAATAATAACTCAGGAATATGGATCTTATCTCTTCCCTTCATCTATGGGAATTGCTCTTGAATTGAGAGATCTCAATTGAATATCATGAGTGCACTCCCAAATGAGTGGACGTTCTACTGTGTCTCTATCAAGAGGACAAGAAAGCTGAACTCCCTCATAATGACTGAACTATATGGTATCCTTGATGGATAACGTGTAGAGATGGACAACAAAAGAGGCCATCTAATGAACAGACCATTAAGCTATCATGCTAGCAACGCTTTAATGGTTGGTGAAGTCTCAGGACCCCCCATCCTCAGCATTACCTGACATATTCTCAACAGCCATCCTGCTCTTCAGGACCCTACATCACATTCCTTGAGACTCCAAGGTCTCAACAGGCTCAGTAAGGTACTTTTTAGGACATTTGTGCCTTTGACTCAGGAAGTGGGTACTCTAGTGATCATCATTACTGTTTTGATGATCTATAGTGATTCAGTCCAAATGATGTGGAGTATGTGGACATAGTCCAACAAATGGCTCTGCTAACCTACCGAGCAAAGAAGTTCTTCAAAAGAACTAGAAGGCAGTTCCCTCAAAACCCAACTAGCAACAAGTTTGGGTTTGACAAAACAAAGGCCAAATGTTACAACTGTAACCAACTTGATCACTTTTCCAGGGAATGTAAGGCTCTCAAGTCAAATCCAGGAACCTCACATGCCTCCTCACATCCCTCTACACCTAAAGCCACTAGGAAGTCAACTGAAACAATAGTTGTAGCTCAAGAAGTTGACTGGAGCTTCATGGTACAGGATGTGACTCCTACTCAAGCACTCATGGCTGGAACAAATGACAACATGGTATATGAACATCTCTATACTCCAGCTTGTATTAAAAAGGTTAAGTTATATTAGGGCTACAATATGGAAACTAAATCTAATATTGAGTCTTTAAATATCTTAAAATTTGATTTTAAAAGGGATGAATCTGAGTATCAAAAGAAAATTGATGAGTTAGAGAAAACCATGTCCTTGTTAAAACATGAACATATCAACTACAAGACTCAAATCAAGGATTTAATATCCAACTTAACTGAGGCTCAAACCGAGCTTGTCATAGCTGAGGCTCAAGCCAGGAAGCATGCTATCTCAGAGCAAAACTTCCAAGCCATTCTTGCATCATCCTCTCACTCAAAACTTTGTTATAAAAACAAAGGTGAGCTAGAAACCAATGAAATTTCTCCACCACATTCTTATGAGTCTATTAGACAACCAAGGTATGGTACTGAAGAGCATGAGGTTCCATCTGCTGACCCACCTTCAAATGTGTCAAAGAGTGACGCAACTTTGGAGACCATCACAGGGAAGAAACAGGTAAACCAAACCCTAACCACCAAAGGCAGAAGAAATCAAGCTAAGGCAGCCAGAAAAACTACCAAGAAAGTGGCTAAATATAAGCTGAAGATTGACCCAAAACAAAAGGGTGTGTTCATCTTAGCTGGATTCTAGGTGGTGAAAACTTCTGATCCTAGGAAAGTGTGTAGTACCAACACACCCATCCAATAAAAGGATCAGAAGACAAAGGGAAAGATAGTTGATAAAGACAAGAAGAACAAGAAACCACAACCTTCAAGTTCCCAGAAGACTAATATTTCCTGCATAATGTGTGGTCTGCAAAACCACATGGCCAAAGATTGTTATTACAATCCTACTATCACACATTATGCAAAAAATTTTAAAAGAGAAAGAGTCAAGGAAGGTTTCTTATTTGGACCTTATCACATGGTTCAAGTGATGAAAAACAGAAAGCTTGTTTACAAAGCAAAGTTGCTTTCGAAACAAAATCCTTCTTTCGAAGGGAAAATGGCTTCGGAAGTTAAAGCTATTAAGACTCGAAAGAACAAGAGAGTCCCCTTGAAACCATCCTAGAAGAAGACTGCTTCGGAAGAAAAGGTGGTGAAGGCTTCTTTCGAAACAAAAGAAGCTTCGGAAGAATGCCTTGCTGCTCAAGCTTTATCAAGCCCATCCTCAATGGTCAACCAAGGGATGATGGAAGATCAAAGAAGATGTCACAGCCTAAGCCTCTTCTTCACAAACACCTATTGAACCCCATGCATAAATTTTAGTTCAATACCATCCACATCATTAGAAAAACCCAAGACCATCGAGGCTTGGGTTTCCAATAAAAACTAGATTTTTCACCTTATGTTTAGGGACATCCATATGACAAGAAAAACAATGTGTGGATTGTAGATAATGGATGTTCCAGGCACATGACAGGGAATAGATCTCTCCTTCAAAAAAATTAACATTTTGATGGAGCACCTGTTTAATTTAGAGATGAGGTTGGAGGATACATTTCTGGCAGAGGAAGTGTATCCATTAGCAAGTTAAAAGTTGACAAAGTACACTTTTTCAAACAACTTGAACTCAACCTGTTAAGTATTTCTCAATTCTATGATCAAAAGCATCAAATCTCTTCACAGAACATGACTACATTATCCTCAAACACAGGATGACCATTCCTTAAGAATTGGTGCTTCTTAGATCTCCCAGAAAAAGGATATCTACAAGCTAGATATGAATAATTCTTCCTTACTGGGTAAGTATCATGATTTCTTTCCAAAGCTGATGGTGACGAGTCAACACTATGGCATAAACGTATGTGTCATGTCAATTTTAAAACCATGAATAAATTGGTTAAAAATAACTTGGTACATGGTTTGCCTAAAAATGATTTTTTTGCAAAGATAACTGTGTTGCATGCCTGAAGGGGAACCAACATAGAGCATCTCATAAATCTAAAGTTGTTAACTCTATCACTACTACATTACACTTATTGCACATAGATCTATTTGGTCCCACAAATATAATAAGAATTGGAAGGAAATCATACTGCCTTGTGATTGTTGATGATTTTACAAGATTTACATGGGTCTTCTTTTTAAGAACTAAGGATGAAACTGCTAAAACATTAAAATCTTTTATTATTAAAATTGGAAACAAATTGATCACAAGGTTAAGATAACTAGAAGTGATCAAGGGACTGAGTTTAAAAACCACATTCTTGACCTATTTTGCAACTCAAAAGGGATTGCCAGACAATACAGTGTTCCTAGAACTCCTTAGCAAAACGGTGTTGCTGAGAGGATGAACAGGACACTGGTTGAGGCTACTTGACCATGTTAGCTGATTCAAAGTTGCCTCTAACATTTTGGGCAGAGGCAGTCAGCACTGCATGCTATGTGCAGAACAGGGTTCTTGTAGTTAAGCCACATGGAAAAACCATTTATGAGCTATGGAACAAGAGGCCACCTTTCATTGGCTTTCTAAGGTCCTTCGGTAGCAGGTGTACCATACTTAACACAAAGGACAACTTGGCAATTTTGCTAAAAAGTCGGATGATGCTATCTTTGTTGGATATTCCTCCAACTCTATTGCTTAAAGAGTGTACAACATTAAAAATCAGCAATTTGAGGAATCATCAAATATTGTTATTAATGAGCACATTCCTTGTGTTAGGGGGAATAGTCCTGATCATATTTTTGACTTAAGAATTGTTTCCCAACTATTGTAAACCATCTTGTGAGAATGTTTCAGCTGAAACAGGTACTCAAAGTGATTCTGATGATGATCAACTATTTGACTTACTAAAACCTCTTTCAAGTTCTCCAAGAGTAGCTGAAGATCAGTCTCCCACTATCTTAAGATCTTGTAGTATGACTATTTCAAACGATAGTGGAGCTTCAACCAGTTGTCCACCTAGTGAGCCTCAAAACTCATCTGGTGACACTACATAACACCAAGCTGATGGAAGTAGCATTTTGAAGGAACGAGCAACTGTTAATGCTGCCCCCAGCCAATAGATGATGATGATGTTTCTCATTCATTCAATTAGTCCTCATTAAATGAGTTTGAAATAACAGTTGGCCCAAGTGTTCAAGCTCCTGAGCAAAATATGTCCAACCTAGATCTATCCTTGCAACTGAAGGTGATTCCCAGGCTTAGGATTCATAACACTCATCCAGCTGAGAACATCATAGGAGAAGTCTCTAAAGGTGTGAGAACAAGGAGACAAACTCACAATGGGAATGTCTTCCTGTACTCATGCTTTTTGTCTTAGATGGAACCAAGAAAGTAGAAGAAGCCTTAAAGGATAGTAGTTGGGTTGAGTCAATGCAATAGGAATTGCTTCAATTCAAAAGACAAAAGGTTTGGAACCTAGTCTGCTACCATCTAGTCAAGTATCAATAGGCACCACATGGGTTTTCAGAAACACGAGAGATGATAAGGCTTGATAATAAAGAACAAGGCAAGACTGGTAGTTCAAGGATACCCCAAGAGGAAAATTGATTACACTGATGTCTTTGCACCAGTTGCAAGACTTGAGGCAGTGAGGATCTTTCTTGCTTATGTTGCATCCAAGAATTTTACTATCTACCAAATTAATGTCAAGTATGACTTTCTATATGGGGATATAGATAGGGAAGTCTATGTGTGTCAACCTCTGGGATTTGAAAATCCTCAGCATATTAACTATGTGTGCAAGTTGGATAAAGCTTTATATGGGCTGCACCAAGCACCTAGGTAGTGGTATGAGACTTTGTCTCAATTTCTCTTGAAGAATAGCTACACTAGAGGCACTATTGATAAGACTTTAATAAAGAAGTCTAGGAAAGACATTTTGCTCATCCAAGTCTACGTAGATGACATCATATTTGGTTCCTCAAACGACCAAATGTGCAGAGACTTTGATATCATCATGAAGAAGAAATTTAAGATGAGTTCCATGAGAAAAATGGACTCTTTCCTTGGAATTCAGGTAAAACAAATGAAGGAAGGGTTCTTTATCAATCAATCTAACTATGTGTCTGACATCTTAGAAAAATCTAATATGAATGATTATAAGCCAGCCAAGACACCCATACCTAGAAACCACAATCTTTGTTCTGACTCTGAGGGGGAGGATACTGATCAGTATTAGTATTGGGCAATCATTGGGTCTCTGATGTGTCTCACAGCAAATAGACCTGATATTATGTTTGCAACATGCATCTATGTAGAATATCATGCTGCTCTAAAGGTTTCTCACCTAAATACTGCCAAGAGAAGCCTTAGATACCTTAAAGGAGCACCTAATCTAGGTATTTGGTATCCAATGAACAATAATTTCAATCTCTATGGCTATTCAGATAGTGACTATGGTGGCTGCAACATCAATAGAAATCCACATCAGGAGGATGTCAATTTCTTAGTGGAAGGATCATCTCATGGCAATGCAAGAGCAATCATGTGTCTTTACATCTACTGTTGAAGTAGAACTCATTGCTACTGCAAGTTGCTATGCTTAGCTACTTTGGATTCAAAACTAGATGCTAGACTATGGATTCAACTTCATGAGTACTTCTATCCACATTGACAACAATAGTGCTATCTCCATTACTGAAAATCCAGTGAAGCACTCCAAGACAAAGCATATCGACATTAGGTATCCTTTCATAAGAGATATTCATGAGAAAAATCTTATTAAACTAATCAAAGTTTATTAAAATGAACAATATATTGATTTGTTCACCAAATCCTTTGATGAACAAATATTTAAGTATCTCATTACAGCTATTGGGATGATAAACATTGATTAGTCTATCACCTTTGAAAACCTTTTTAAATATGCAATGTCATTTGTCAAAACAATCTAAGCCCTGTTACAAAAGGTTCTCTTTAAAATTTTTCTAAGTATAGATTCTTCTGAAGAGAAATTAACCCTCGAAAGATGTTTCACATATCTTTCGAAGCAAATTTTCTCCAAGGAACAGTGCAACTGAACATTGCAAAATTTCGTGTTAGACGTTTCACAAAGTCCATGCGACTGAACAGTGCAAAAGCGCCTAAACAGTGCTTATGCGTCTGAACAGTTCCCATGCGTCTGATTTAAAACGCACACAGTGCTCATGCGTCTAACAAAATAAGTGAATTCTAGGTTTTCATACGCCCAAACAGGGCTCATACACCTAAAAATTTCACTTATATAAATTGAACACTTAAGTGTATTTCTCATACTCACTTCAAAATTCTCAGAACAAAACCCTCGAACTTGCGACTGTCGAGTATCATCACATCCTTATTTCATCTGAAATCGAATCAAATCCATTGAGTATACATTGTATTTGAATATATAAATGTAAGTTTATGATTCAAAATATATAAATTTTGGCTTAAATCAGTGCATTGTTATAGACGGTTGAATGCTATTTAGGCGTTCGAACCCAATATAATCCAAGTTAATCTGATCAAATGAGTATCATATCAAAAATTGATACTGGATTATTGATAAGAACTCATTTTCGAGTACAGTGATGTATTGTTTTGATCTTAAAGTGAAAATGTTTTGTTGATGATGAACTCAGTCGATTTTACATAGTCGAAGAAGAAGAAGATGAACAGACAGTCATTCTTTGAACAAAATTAATAAAAATAATAATAATAACAAAAATAAAAAAAAAATTAAATTAAATCAACATTGAAATGTTAAATAATAAATTTAAAATGAATAAATATTAATGTTTTACATCTTGAAATCTCAATTCAAAAGTAAAAATAAAAAGGTCAAATTCAAAAGTCAAAATCAAAAGTCATATGTAGAAATAAATTTCATTAATCAATATTCAATGTTCTCATAATACTTTTGTTGTGTTTTGTAGATGGCAGAATTAAAATTTGAGCCAAAGCATAATGTAACTGCTTTTTTAGATGATAAAAACAAAGAAGCTACTGGATATGAAGATATTATCAGATTTTTACTCAAAACAAAATATGTGTATGCTATGTGTGCAAGGCCCATGATAAATGGAAGAATGATTAAAAAATTCTGGAGAACTGCTCAAGTTGAAAGAGATGATCAAGGAAACAAAGTTTTAAGAGCCTTCATCACATCAGAAAGAATGCTTGAAGTTTCTGAAGAAGCAATCAGACAAGCTCTAAGACTGGGTGATAATGATCCTGAAGATTTATCAGAATATACATTTAATGAATGTAGAGAGGTTTTTCTACAGATGGGTCATCCAGATCATTTCCCTAAGAAGCAATTTTTCAAATCTCGTGTATTTAAGCATTGGAAGCTTTTATGCTATATCTTTCAACATTGCATGTCTAAACGAAGTGCTGGTTGGGATTCATTCCATGTAGACATTGCATCTCCAATTATAGCCTTATCCACAAACAGAAGATTTAATATGGCTAAGTGGATAATGAATGGATTCATTTTTAATCTTGAAAGCGGAGTAAGGCATAAGTATTTGATGTACCCAAGATTTCTTCAACTTTTTATTAATGATGCAAATCTAGATCTGTATGCTGAAGAAGTTATTGGTGAAAAGATTCAGTTAGAGCACATGTCAGAGGTTGTCTACAAAAGACTGGCAATGATCACTGGTGCTTAAAACATTCTAGTTTTTTATTATATCAGGAATGTATCAATGGATGAAGTTGATATTACTCAGCCACACTTCCATCTAACTGAATAAGAACCAATAGATCCAAATGATCTGATTGAAGATGTAGAAGTTGATGAAGAAAGTGATGATGATGTTTCTGAGATTTCATCAAGTGAAGAAAGTGATGACGATGATGGAAATGATGATGCCACTGAAGCACATCAAGAAGGTTATGAAGAAAGAAATGCAGAAGATACTGGAAATGAGCCACAACCTTTGAATGAAGAAAATGTTGAGGAAGCTGTATAAGAAAGGAATTCTCAAAATCAAACATTTGATTCTGACTTTATAAATGATATTCTATTCAATCCAATATTTGAAATTGATACAAATGAAGGAGTAGAAGAAATCCCTGTAAGTATGTCACACAATGTGTCTATACAAACAGAGGAAATAGTTGATGTTGATGAGATTGAAAAATTGAAAGAAGAAAATTTAAGTAAAGAAAAAGAGATTGAAGATTTGAAAGTAGAGAATGAAAGAATGAAAGAGATAAACAGATCTTGTGAAAAAGAAATTCAAAAGCTAAAAGATGAAAATCTAAAGTTGTCTGAAGAAAATGCATTAAAAGATGAAAAGATTGTAAGGTTTGCCAAAGATAAAGAAGACGTGATCAAGAACTTTGAAGTTATGATTGAAGATTATGATATTCTTGAGGAGAAATTCAAGAAATTATCTGAAGAAATTGAAAATCTCAAACCTGAATTGCTAAAGGAAAAAGAAGCTCAGAAACCTATATCACCAGTACATGTGATTAGTATTGAGATACAGATTGATGAAAATCTTAAGCAAATAAAAGGCAAAAGGAAAGTGACTGAATTAGAAGATATTTCTCAAACTGAATCCTCTTCTAAGCTTCAAAGAACTGAAGAATCTGTTGAAGAACAAAATATTCAAGAACAGATTGATGCTTTAGATGATATTGAGGAAATATACAATGATGATTGGTATGATGAAGTTCTTGATAATAAAGATATTGATGAAGCTGAATTTGTATCACACTTCTTTTCACAAGAACATATTCAAGAACAAGATGAAGTACCACAAGACTTTGAAGAAAAATATAATTATCTTGTGAACATGAAATACAATCAAGTATATTTGGATGGACTGACTGTTTCTCAGATTAACGATGAATACGAGAAATGTATATATGCAGAGTCAGTTGCTTCAATAGATCCAAATGAGATTGTTGTTGAGCATGGTGAATGGACAAGAGCAAAAGAAGTAATAAATGTAGAAGAATTGTCTAGTTCTGAGTTGTACCATCCTGATCCAGATGATATGAGTATTCCAGCTCTTAGATCATGGTTGCAAGCTAGAAATTACCCTTGGAGGAAGCTAAAGAGATTACAATCTGTATCTCTGAGAAATCTTGTCAGAAGCTTTCAAGAGACTAAGAAACAAATGAAGAAAATGATAGTGCTTGATACAGATAACCCTCAGTATCTTGAAATAACAAAGAGAACAAGAATGTTAAAGCCTCAGGAGATAAAACAAATGTCAAGATTTGATGATGCTCATGCTCATAGAAAAGAATTGATAGAAATGTTTGCTGATCCAGAAAGACAGACTTATAAAGCATCAACTGAACAAAGGCATATTCTTGATAGTTCAAGAACAACCGGAGACTTGGTAAGAAACATATTGCAAAAATGACAATCAGTTGCAGAACTGTTGAATGATATGATTGCTCCAGATTTTACCAACCAAGTAAAGATCATTGCATGGAAGTATGATGAAGTGTTTGATGCATTTTTGATAAAGAGAGTAAATGTTTTATGTGATGTTTATCATTTTTACTCCAGTATCATAAAACTTCCTGTGCAAGATTTAAAAGAGCTGAATAGATTACCTCTGATCAATCCTTCTGATTCAAAACGTGGGAAGATGTTTGTAGAATTATTAAGAAGAGGATTGGATAGATCGAGCAATTTTCTTAACACAAGATGTGATCAAGAGGACAAAGAGTACTTTGCTACTCTAAAGAAAAACAAGAAGCTTAAGGGAGTCCATTCAGAAGAAGAACATTCTTTGATAGAATTTTGTGATAAATATTTTGAAAAAGTTACAACTCCTGGACTGAAAGTGATTGACGGTAATCAAAACTCAAAGCCAATTCTCAAATGGTTCTATAACACTGAGACATTTGAGCTGAAGTTAGTACGAAATCTAGAAAGATGGGATGAGGACTGATTACTTTATTTGGAGTTTTTGATCTAAAATTGTTACATCCAAGTTATATTTCACTTTGTCAGTACAAAAATTGAGAAAGTATCTCCTGAAGTGGCTGAGCTAGATAAGAAATATTTCATTTCTATTATTAATGTGATGAATGCTTCCATGGAAAGAATATCTTTGAGAAAAGCTCTTGCGTATGCCAACATAGTCAAGAAAGATATTAAATATATTGAATTCATGAGAATATCAAGGAAAGGAGTATTAGAAGTGTACTCAAAGGAAAGTAACATTGATATTTCATGTCTTTCAAAAGACACATTGGAAAGAATGAACAAGATGGAGATTAAAACAAATGAAGCTAAACCCGAACAAGGCATTCTTGCAAGTAAATTCAAGTCTGCAATATCAAAAGCTTTGAAAGAATTAGATATGTACAAACAGAAGCCAATGTTCAAAGTCAAAGAAGAACTAGTAGATTACTTTGAATGATAAAGTCAAAGTTGAAGATAGAATTGAAGATAAAGTTAGCAGTCAAAGCTTGAAGAGTTTGAAGACAGAAGACCATGTCAATCTTAGGGGGAGTATTGTTAAGTGCTCTAAGAAAGATTAACATGTTGTCTTTATTTGTCATTTGATAGTTTGTAATAGTATAGGGACTATTTGTGTAATTTGTTAGTTCCTTTATTTTTTGTTTTCAGTATAAATAGCTTAGATTTGCAGGTAGATAAAAGTGAATACACAAGATATTCGAATCTGCTTTTCATACCTGTAATTGTCTTAGCTTGATATTAATGAAAACTTGAATTTTATTGATATCTTGTTTTGATTTGATTACTTTATGTGAATTTCATTGAATTGTGTTATAAATCATCACATATTGATTCATTTGATCCTATCAAAAAACATAACACTAGAAGAGATCCTTCAAATATACAAAAACCCTAGCCATCCAGAGCATCCAGAACACCCAATCCAACTTCATAGTTCATTCTTGATCGTTTTCTACTCATTCTTAACATTTGTTTTATCGTTAGATGGATCGGGTTATCGTTCTCACTGATTGGATCGCCAATCAATAGGATTCCGCACTATTTGATCTGGTTTCACTCAAAATGTGTTAAGTACTCCATACGTACACGGTCCTAACAAGTGGTATCAAAGCTTTGGCTCTTGATTTTGTGTGGATTCGATTAGTTTTAGTGTTAAAAACCTACGTTTTAAATCAAAAGAGTCACCACTTTGCTTCTAAAGGTGTTTTCGATGTTTGCATGCATTAAAGTTTCGGTTTTTCATCATACGGCAGATTAGGGTTTCTGGAAAACTCATATTTTGTGTCAAAGTGTCAAAATATTCGATTTTACAAACACAACAGCCTCAATCGCATGATTAGCCCATTCATACGATTGAACTTATTCGTATACTCCATTCGCATGATTAAACTTAGTCGCATCTCTCATTCGCACAACTGAACAACTCCAATCGGTTGAGTCCAATCGCCTTGTTCATACGCACGATTGAATCCAATCACACGATCGAATTCATTCGCATCCTTTATTTGCACGAGGGACCCATTCATATAGCCCACTCGCACGAGTGAAACTGTCCTGTTCTAAGTTTACCAAGTTTAAAGCAATGGAAGACCAATTTGCTGCTTTTACTACTGGAAAGGACTAACGCATCCTAAAACTTCTACTTTTGGAGAATGAGATTCGAAACCATAACAAACCGCCAAAGTTGTTAATGTTGGATGAATACCCACAGTGGAAACGGTGCTTTGAAATCTACTTAAATAGAGTGACCCAAATCTTTAGACATCCATTGAGACTGGTTACACGGTACCAGTCAGTGCTAATGGAGTCAAGTTGACCTTGGGAGGAATGAGCGAAGCCCAGAAGATCATGTTTAACGCTGAAAAGAAAGTATATGCCTTGTTGACTCAGTCTATACCTAAGGACATCTTTCATCAGTTCTCTAAGAACAAGCAGGCTAAGAAGTTATGTGAGGCATTGGAAAAGAGATATGAAGGAAATGCAACTCTAAAAGCACTAAAGGCAAAAGCTCTTAAAAAGGAGTTTGACAAGTTTTCTTCAATCGAGAATGAAAGCTTAGATGATATCATTGATCGATTCTATCATCTGATGAGTGAGTTGCACACTCATGGTGTGACCATATCCATAGAAGATAAAGTCTCTAGCTTTGTTGATAGTCTGCCAGATAAATGGGATCCATTTGTGTCAAATCTAAGACAAAATGAAATTCTTGCTACCTTAGACATTAATAATTTCATCTTGAAGTTAATAGAGGAGGAACTACGTATGAAGTACAAGTCAAAGAAATGATCCTATGTTCAGAATCCTTCACTATACAATTCAGTTCCAACTCCAGTTGTTTCAGGCTCACCATTGCAAACGGCGTTTGTGTCTAGCTCCTCTGGTTCTTCCCAAAGTAGTGCATCGAGAACTGAAACACCAGGGTCATCTGGAACCCATGACATAGTTCCTGAGGCGAATACTACAAAGTTAAAGACCAAAAATCTCGGAAATGTCATAGTGGAAGTAGCTAAAGAGCACATGGACCTTCTAGCAGCTTTCGTACAATCTTATGATGGTTTAGTTGCTGGAAAGATTGGAAATTGTCATCTTGCTAGTAAGGACTACGAGCAAGTTGATGAAAATGAGCTAGAAAGAATGGATATAATGTGGGCCTTGGCTAGTGCTGTCAGAAGAGCAAAGAAATTTATGAAAAAGACAAGGCAAAATTAGTTGCCACTAAAGATACAACTTTTGGATTCGACAAAACCAAAGTCACGTGCTTCAACTGCAGTGAAAAGGTCACTTTAAATGTGAGTGTGTAAAACTAAAGAAAACGGGAAATGGAAATCTATTTCCTACATTCAACCATCAAGAAAAGGATAAGATTGGAACTTCATCATCAAGTAAAGAGACAAAGGCTTTGACTACTCAAGGTGATGAAGGTCAAGACTGGTCTTTCCGATTTGTTTCTGAGGGTGACCTAAACATTGCTTTCGTTGATACATTGGATGATGGATCTGCAAGTGAAGGAGACATCATAGCTGAGCAACTTTCAGATATCGAAAAAGCTATGAATGCTAGTGATCATCAAGTTGGTGAAGAGCTTAGTGCTTCGAAATCAGAATCTCCAGTCACTAAAGAGTTTGACACTGCATTAATGGTTGATTCGTTTGATTCCTCACAGGTAAGTTCCAAAGACCAATTATTTGAAAGACATGCTTGTTCTGAATGTGATAAATTTAGGGATAGAATTAATCTAAAATTTTCTAGGTTATTAGAACATAAAGATAACCTGGTAAATGATTTACAACTCTGCACTGAAGCAAATTGTGTTTTAAAACAAAATGAGTGCAACTTCAAATAAAAGATAGAACTTTTGGGGAAACAACTAAGGGAAACCGAGGTTGTTGTCTTAAATCAATCAAATGACATAAAGTTTTATTTAAACTCTTTGGAAGAAACTAAAAAGGAAAAGGCAGTTTTGGAAGTTGAGGTTGAATCATTAAAACAAAAACTGCATAGTTTGGCTAGTTCTTCTCACATAGTTCAAAACTTAATGAAAGAACGAAATAACAGGGAAGGTTTGGGTTATAAAGTAGTACCGCCACCACATGCAATCCTTTTGAACACTAAATGTAGACCAATAAATAATAACCCGGTAAAGGATCATGTGGTGTCTACACCTCTGGTGAGTGATCCCAATTCTACCGGTAAACCCGTGAAATCTGTCACTAAACAAAAGGAGTCTAAAGAGAAGATGCATGTTGGAAATTTGGATGATGAAATGGAAAAGGTTAATTAAGGTTCAGGTTCACAAAAGTCTAATTCAGAACCCAAATCGACTAATCCAATTAACCATAAACATGTTAATTTTCAAAGTCCAAATAAAATGAAAGTGAAAGATGTTCAAAATGTTAAAACAATTAATTTTGTTAAAGAAGGTGGAGCATCTACAAGAGAAGTGAAACAACCCAACTAGACACATCTAAAATCCCTACCAAACTCAACCCCACATCAAAAATTTTCTCAATCTGTAGAAGGGAGATCATGCTACAGTTGTGGAAAACGAGGACATATCTCTCCTTATTATCATTACTATCAGACACCCAAAAAGAAAATTGAACTTTGAAATGAAAACCCAGGATTTTCTAAAATTAGATCTAATACTCCACCTAAGAGTATTAGTGAATCTAAAGTTCAAACCATAAGTTAGTCGTCTGTCTACCACAAACAGGCGTTACACAAAACTGGCTTATGGAAGATAAAATCAAGTAATATGTCTGATAGTGAGAACAAGAAAAAGAAGGATGTACCCTTATCCTCTAAAGGACAGAGGGTTGAGTTCATGATTTGTGATTCCTTTGGGTCACCCAAGCCAGTTAAGGCTTAGGTCCCAAATCTAAATGGATCAATTTCTTTGAATGTGCAGGGTGTCCACTACAGCGCTATCACTAATACCTGGATTATTGATAGTGGGGAGTCTAGGCACATGACTAGGAATTCGTCTCTCCTTTTCAATGTCAAGCAAATTAAAGGGGGACACGTGTCGTTCGCTAGGAATAAAGGAGGTTACATCACCGCTCAAGGCAAAGTGGGAAACGAGAAAGTGAAGTTTGACAAGGTCAACTACGTTCAACAACTACAAAACAACTTGCTTTCGGTCTCCCAAATCTATGATAAAGGATTTAAAGTTGTGTTTGACAACAAGAAGTGCTATATGTTAAAGAAGGATTATGTTATCGAGGAGGATAAAGTTCTAATGTCAGCTTAAAGATATAACGATTTGTATGTCTTGGATCTATCAAAAGCCTCCACAACTGAGACTACTATCCAATGCTTCTTGTCAAAAGGCAACAGAGAGGGATTCAGTCTCCTGGCATAGAAGAATGGGACACATCAATCCTAGGAAGATGAATCATCTGGTACAAAATGATTTAGTGAAAGGAGTAACTGTCAAGAATTTCCAGCTCCCAGATTTTTGCATAGCATGTAAGAAAGGGAAATAGACCAAGAAGTCTCACAAGGGAAAGAAAGTAAATTCTATCGATATTCCTCCCGAGCTTCTACAATGGATCTGTTTGGCCCAGCCAACACCAAGAGCATTGCTGGATATTTGTACTGCTTTGTGGTAACTGATGATTACTCAAGATTCTCTTGGGTGATGTTTCTGAAATCCAAATCAGAGACATTTGAATCATTCAAACATCTAGTAGCTACTTTGAAATCACTCTACAGGCTAAAAGTAAGAAAGATTCGATCAGACAACGGAATAGAGTTCAAGAATCAGTGGATGGAGGCATTCTGTAGAGAGAAAGGAATTGTTCATCAATTTACTTCTGCCTACACTTCACAGATGAATGGGGTTGCTGAAAGAAAGAATCAGAGCTTGATAGAGACAGAGAGAACAATGTTAGCCGACTCTAAACTGGCGATTCAATTTTGGAACGAGGTAGTGGCAAATGCATGCTACACTCTCAATCGAGTCTTGGTGGTCAAACGTCATGGGAAAACGTGCTATGAATTGCTCCAGCGACTTAAACCAAACTTGGAGTATCTCGAACCATTTGGTGCACCGTGCATGTTGTTAAAGAAGATGCCAACTGGGAAGTTTTGTGAGAAGGCAGAAGAAGGTCTCTTTCTCGGATACAGTATGCCAGACAAGAGAGTTTATAACAACTCAACGGGTCAGGTAGAAGTGTGGTGCAGTGTTGATGTCCAAAGATTCACCACCCCCTGCTGGAAAAGGACCTTCCTTCTTCTTTGACTATGATGAATTTTTTAAGTCCTTCAATCTACCGCCTTCTCATCTTGATGATGAGTTATCTGCTACAATGATGTACGATGTTCTAAACACTCCTCTACCAGACTTGACATCATCGGCTCCATTAGATGATACTTTTAGCCCTTAAGGGGGAGAGCTTGAAGTAAGTGATTCTTCCTCTGATGATGAGGCGGTGGAGACTGCAAATGTGGACTAGGAGGAACAGGTTCCTACTAATGAAAGTACACAAGCATCTGATCTTGATGCCACTAACACTTCTAAACCTCATACTCCAACAGCCACAAAAACTAAACCTGGGATTCAAAATTTGGAAACTAAAGTAGTTGTTCCCACCACTCTTGGATCTCGAATTAATATGTATCATCCCCTGGACAACATCATAGGGGATGTTCTATCGGGAGTTCAGACACAAATCAACTATACTCAGCTGATTATGCCAAAGTCATGAAAAAGGTTATCTACACGATGGTGCATATCGATGTTTTGTGTCTCAATTTAAGCCAAAATATGTAAGTGAAGCCTTAAATGACGAGGCATGGGTTAGTGCTATGCAAGAAGAACTCCTTCAGTTCAAGAAGTTAGAAGTATGGACTCTTGTGGATAGACCAAAAGGTGCAAGGGTGATTGGCACTAAATGGGTTCTTAATGTAAGAGAGATGATCAAGGATTCGTAATCAGAAATGAAGTATTTACACCGGTGGCAAGGATGGAAGCAATTTGTATTTTCTTAGCCTATGCATCCTACATAAGATTAAAGTTTATAAATTGGATGTGAAAAGTGCCTTTCTTCATGGTGAAATTCATGAAACAGTGTACGTCAATCAACCCAAAGGATCTGAGGATCCGTATCATCAGGATAGAGTTTATAGATTGGACAAGGCTATATACGGGCTTCATCAAGCTCCACGAGCCTGGTATGAGAAACTATCTACTCATCTGCTAAAACATGTTTTTCGCATAGGAGTCATTGACTGCACATTGTTCATCAAAGAGAAAGATGATGATCTACTACTGTACAGATATATGTGGATGACATCATATTCGGCTCCAAAAATGAAGCTTTGTTTAAGGAGTTGGAATCTGTGATGAAATCTGAGTTCAAAATGAGTGCTATGGGAGAGATGAAGTTCTTTCTTGGATTACAGGTGGATCAGACACCAAATGGAATCTTCCTACATCAGTCCAAATATGTAGGAGATATCCTCAGTCGGTTCGACATGGAGAATGCAACGGCTGCTGGAACTCCAGTCGCCACGAACCACAATGTGGCACCCAATGAAAATGGTGATCTGGTAGATGCCACTATGTACCGAGGAATGATTAGATCTCTCATGTATCTCACAGCCTCTCGTCCTGATATTATGTATGCCACGTGTATCTGTTCCAGATATCAGGCTAAACCAAAAGTAAATCATCTAATTGGAGTTAAAAGGATCTTTCATTATCTGAAGGGTACTCCAACACTCGGGTTGTGGTATCCTCATGATGATGACTTTGAACTTACAGCGTATAGTGACTCGGATTATGGTGGTTGCAAGATGAATTAGAAGTCAACATTAGTTGGATGTCAGTTCTTCGGAAGACGGTTAGTCACCTGGCAATTTAAGAAGCAAACATTTGTTGCTCTGTCAACATATGAAGCTAAATATGTTACTGCTGTAAGCTGCTGCTCCCAAATTATTTGGATTCAACAGCAAATGCGAGACTACAGTTTGCAATTTTCTAACACCCCTATCTTTGTTGATAATTCTAATGCAATTTATATCACTAAAAATCCGGTCCAACACCCAAAAAAATTAAACACATAGGTATTAAATATCACTTTATACGTGACTGCTTTAAAAAGAAATTAATCGATGTTGTTAAAATTAATATAGATTTTCAACATGCCGACCTCTATATAAAAGCGTTTGACAAACCTTGGTTTTTATATCTTTTAGAGGTTAATGGAATTAAAAAGAAAAGCGATGTGATTCAAGAAGAATAGAGTTCTTAGTCCCATAAGTCTTTTCTTGTTTTATTAGTTATTTTTTATTCTTATTTTTTATTTTTTTCCTATCTTTTAAAATCCCAAAACACAAAAAGATTTTTGGTTTTAGAATTTTAGGGGGAGAATAGCTTACCTTCAGTATTAGTTTCAGTATATAATTACTTAAAAACGAGGGGGGGAGGGCAGATAAGCTGAAAGCAAAGAAATCATATATGTGATTTTGATTCAAAATTTATGGAAACTGATAGTACACAGGGAACAATTGTTGGGACATCAAAAGGATTTAAATGTCCAAAATGCAAGATTTAAATTACAAGTCTGAGAAGTCTAAGCAAAACTAAGGGAAAGTGATACTACACGGGTATGCTACTGAGGTAACACAGAGAAAAGTAGACCTAGGGGTTGCCAGTCCACTATATGATGTGTTAGTAGATTCAACACAATAGACGAGTAGACTTCATTGGTGAATAAAATTCAAAATAATATATTGAAGTTGCTCTGGGTTCTCATCTTATCCCTGGTTAACACAATCAACGGATTTCCAATAAGGGGTAACGAGCAAAATAAACACCACAAATGTGTGTGGATGACCATAAATGAGCAAAGCACATGAAAAACTACTAAGAACAATCAATCTAATGACTAATGTTGTTGGTGTGTTATGTGCAAAAGAAAAATAAATGCTCTAACAAGAAGATAGGTTGTGTGCCTCTCTGTGGTGCGATGGCACTAACTTGAGGATAAGCATAACCTAATGCAGGATCATTGAAGGGTTAGTTACAACACAACAACACAAAGAGGAGATTAACTAAACTTTAATCAAACAGTAAACTGGATTAACAAAGTGTTGAGATACTAAGAACACGAGTAGTGCAAGAGACAGAACACAAAGAACACAAGTATTTGGTTTTCAAGAATGCAGTATATTGCCTTCTCTATGTTCTATTACAAGTCTTACAAAGCATATTCGAAAGATACAAGAACATGAGATACTTATACTACATCCAACAGCCGGTTATACTTTGAAAGCCAGTTGGATACAATTGACTAGACACAAACAAAATCAATTGTAGAGTCAAAAGGCAGATTGCCTTTTGACATGTGACTATGACATGCCATAGCTCACATCCTTATCTATAACAAAAAGGATAAAGTACATAAAGTAGAAAGTTACAGACTCAAGACCTCAATGTATAGTTACCAAAAGCATGGATCTTTTCACCAACTCATGTAAGTTGGTGACTTGCAAATGTGCAGCAGAAAGGTGTCCAGCTTTATGGAACAGTACATCAGATAAAGCATGTTACTAAAAGTCTTCAGAAGAAATCTGTCTTCATGAACTTGAAGCTTCGGAAGACTTTGTCTCTGAGGCTTCGGAAGACTTCATGTTTGGCTTCGGAAGATATTGGTCTTGGCTTCGGAAGATTTCACACTTAGAGTATTTTTCTATTTCATGTGTGAAACTTCCTAAGCTTCTTCTTTAATGCACTTGTGCAGCATGCAGGAAAGACTAAAGATGTTTAGGTTGCATCAGCCTCTTCATTAATCTCTACAAACTCCCCCTAGGCTAATGCTACCAAAACACTTTGAAAACTTCAGATATTAACAATCTTCATTAGGATGATCACCATTCTTTTCTTCATAAGATGATCAGGATCCTTCAGGCTGTCAAAATGTCTTCTCATGTCAAAGAGGTCATGCAGAGGCAACTGAAACATATCTTGCCATGTATAAATGTCTTCATGCCTTGATCTCTAATAACATGCCATCTTTCTAGATTTGTGGTGTATATCCAAGACAAGATGGGTCTTCCTATTGCTAGAGGAGCTAATTGAATTGGAGTTGGTGTAGCTTCCTCTGGCTGCACATCCACAGGCCGTTCTGATTCATCCTGAGGTTTAGAAGGGGATGCAGGCTTCTTCTTCTTCTTAGGATTTGGTTTAGAAGCCATCCTCTTCTTTCTCTTTCCAAATTTTAACTGAGAAGACTGGCCTGCAGCACCAGATTGATCTTCACTATCTTTCTCAGTTGGGACTTCCTCTCTCTGAGGTTCAGATGGAGAGGGGGGTTGACCCTGTTGTGGATCAGAAGATGAAGCTTGCTGAGCATTAGCAGGAGGTCCGGGTTGTGTTGTCTCTGGTTGTTCAACCTTAACCTCCACTTCAGGTGGAGCCTGACTTGGAGTGGAGTGTAAGTCAGTGAGCTCTCCACTCTTAATCTTCTGCTTGATTACCCTGATATGCTCATCCATAGTGGATAAAGACATGGGTCTAAGTCTCCTTCCGGAGTATCCATACAGCTTCAAGAAGCTCATCATCCTCTGCCTATCAGTAGACTTCTTCATGCTCTTTTGGATGATGGCTCTTGATTTTGCAGCTTCTTCCCCCTTAGCTTTTTCTTTGTTGTCTTTCTTTCCTTGACTAACTCAAGCTCAAGTTGTTTTAAGTACTCAAACTTAATATAGTCATAAGGCAAGGGAAGGAGTGCATCTTCCTGATAGAAGCCTATGGCACTCAAGTAGTTAATCATCTTGATTTTGTCTTCTTCTTTATCTACCTGAGGTTCTTTTTGAACCACATCCTCTTGTTCAGGACTTTCTTGAACTGGGAAGAGGGTAGGCATACCTTTGTATAGTCTTTTTCTTCTTCTCTCTTCTTTGACTTGTACTAGGAGTTCTGCATCTTCTGTCTCCTTCTTCTCTCTTGACCTTTCCAGGTTAACCAGTTCATTCAACTCATCCAAGGGAAGAGAAATGACAATATCTATGTTATAGTTCTAGTCTGCAGATAGTTAATCCTGACTGGCCTTAACTTATCATTCTGAGTATCTGGTCTGGGGGCAGCCCTGATTGTAGACTCCAGAGTCTTGGAGACTCAGCAGAGGAACTTTCTCCCCTTAGCCTCCTTTTCCTCTCTCTTTCTCCTCCTCCTCAATATCCTTAAATGTCATCTTTCTTTTCCCTTTGTCACTCACAGACCTTTGTGACTCAGGGTGGAGAGAGCTTTGGCCTTCATTGCTTGTTGCAACATCTGAGCTCAGGCCAGAGAGAGGTTGAGAAGCACCTTCACCAGTAGGTATCTCAAAAGGAATATGGATCTCTGCAGTAGTTGGAGATGATGAGACAGGGCTCTCAGGTTCTGTCACTGGGCCTTCATTCAAGGTTTCCCCTATGAAGCTAATCTTAGGGTCTGCCTCAACATCCAGTTGACCGATGACATTGCCCGATTGCCTAAGTCTCCTTCTTAAGCTGAACTCTGCAGTGATCCTGTCTTGGATTCTTTTAGCCAGTCTGTCAGCTTGTCTTGATTGGCTTGGGTTGACAAGTAGCATGTTGACTAGATCCAGACCTTCATAATAGTCCAAGGTCTGAAAATTGAAGACTTCTTGCTGTCCTTGAACTCTTATGATGATTAGGGCCTTCCTGTTGTTGTCATACCTCCACCCAATGATGTGATTGGAAAATGGTGAAGGTGACATAGCCCTTGGTATCCCATCCTCAAACAGACTCTGTATGAAGGAGTCTGTGTAGTCCACATCAATGTGAACTAGAGGAGGTTGTTGAGAATGCACAGTTGCAAGTGAGGATGGTGAGTCCTCAATGTCCATTCTCTCTGAAGAACTCCCAGGTTCTGTGGCTGTAATGACTTTCTCCCCCTTTTTGGTAGCATCACCCACTTGCATAGGTGAGCTGGAAGATATGTTAATCACATCCATAGGTGCTTGTGTTCCTGGTTGAGCTCTCCTAAAGGTCTCCCAGCTAGTTTTTCCTTAAGATATGAAATCTCAAGTTGCTGATCATTGATCCTGTTGTGTAAGGTAGTCACCTGAGATTCAAGGTGACTAACCTTTGAGACTAAGTAAGTGCATGTTTTAGACAGTTTTTGCACCAGTAGTCTCAGATTCCCCTCATCTTCATCAGAAGATTCATTGGGGGATGAGATGATTGGACTAGAGTCCTCTCTCTCACCACCAGCTTGAGGTTCTTGGCTGCTGGTTTTCCTTTACTCGCTGGAAGTCTCAGTTGAGATGTCAGTGGGTTGAGTTGCCATGGTTGAGGTCTTAATGATGTAATCACTTTCAGAAGTGAGAGCCTCTTCCATATGGACATCCTGAACAGGTTCAGGAGTGTCCACCTCAGTTGTAGGTGATTGATGTGGGATAGATGTAGGAGACTCAGGAGTACTCATCTCTCTTTGAGTAGGTGGAAAGAAGAGAGATTCATTATACTCACTGAAACCTATATCTTCATCAGTATAGAAGTCAAGGTTGGGAATTGGTTGGTTGAGATCTATAGGCTAGGGATGGTAACTGTCCCCTGAAGGTTGATCGCTTGAGTGTTGAGACTCAGAGTGATTGCTTAAGGCAGTAGGGATAATGAGCTCATCAGGCTGAGCATGAGGTACCTCAGCACTGATTCTTGAAGAGATGGGAGTGGTCTGCTCCTCAGGAGAAGTGGGAGCTCCAGTATCCACTTCTTCCTATATGGGTGAGTATATGGGGGCCTCCAGAGACTGAATAGCCTGAGCAGGGGTTCGTTTGGATTTTCTTTGGTAAGTGATGGTGATTTGAGGCTGTGAAAGTGGTTGGGAAAAAGCAGGTGTGGGTTCAACACTAGCTTGTGCTGCTAGGTTGTCACCTTGAGCAATGAGCTCTAACATTTTTGGGACTAGGGTTGTTTCTACCCTAGAGAATCCAACAGTGGGCCTTCTCAGTATTTTAAAGATGCTGGGCTTCATCTGTCCCAATTTAAGAATGTACCTATTTCCCTCAACTGTGAGCCCAGTTCATTGTTAAGAATGTACTGGACATATCTAGGAAACATGTAATACTCTAAGGAGTCTAAATTAGCAAGTAAATTTGTATAAACAAACTGAGAATACCTGAATTTGACCCCCTGAACCATTCCATGGATTATGAAGGAGAGATCCTCAGGAATCTGGTCCCATCCACCATGCTTGTTTGATAAGCTGTGGATGACCACATGGAGCAGAAATCTCCACTGGGATGAGACATTCCCTTTCCTAAAGGTCTTTACAGAGAAATCTCCCTCATATCCCATCTGCTCAAAAGAATGATTTACAGCTTCCTTTGCAAAAAACACCTCACCTTCTTCATCATCCAGTTGAAGATGTCTGTTGATGATGGCCGGAGTGATGAAGATTGTTCTTCCCTGCACTGTGGTAGACAGTGCCTTCTCCCCATCCATAATGACCACTTAGCAGGTCTTCCAAAATTCAAGCAACTGATCCTCATAGAGTGGAGGATCAATGGTTAGGGAGGTGAAGTAGTTTGACAGAGTTAGGAAACGGCAAACCTCTGAGAAATGATGATCTTTCTCAGAGCTTAACAGAGCAACCTGATTGTGTTGTCTGTGTAGCTACATGGTAAAGTTGGGATCATTTCTATGAGCAAGGTTGGCCATTTTGAAGTAGCTTAAGGACGAAGAAAGAAGAAAGAAGAAAGAAATTTCAGAGAGAAATTTGGGGTTTTAGGTTTGGAGGAAGAACAGATGATAGAAAGAGGGGGAAACCATTGGGTTTATATGTGAGAAGGATTTCAAATAAAGTTTAATGAATGAGGATAAACTTTGAAATCCGGATGTCGGTCCCACCTCTGAAAAAGTAGTTTCCTTTTGCTCAAAAAGTAGTTTTCTTAGAAGTCAAACAGCTTCCGAAGGTTAATTATCTTCAGAAGTTTTAATTAAAAAGCTTCCGAAGCTAAAATGACTTCGGAAGAATTTTCTGAGAGATTTGAAAATTTTGCTTCGGAAGAGAAATTAAAACTTGAATGCTTTGTATATAAACCAACAAAACTTCCGAGAGTTAATTTTGCTTCGGAAGTAAATGGTCCTTGAAAATAAGTAAGTGTCTGAGACAAGTATTTAAGCTTCGGAAGATAAATTCGAAAACACTTCCGAAGGTAAATTTCTTAGACAGATATTTATTTGGAAGATATGATTTACTACGAAGTTAAAAGCATAACTTCTGAAGTATCATAAATTTTCAAAAGTCTAAGAAAAGTCTTCAAAAAGAAATTTTCATCCAAAGAAAACATGAGCTTATGAAAGTGATGAACTAGGCAACTTAGGACACACATAAATTTTAAAGAAATAATAAGAATTAGTTTTAAGAAAAACTTACTTAAAGTTTATCATCTCAATAGCTTATATTAGATATTTAAATCTCTGTTCATCAAAGGCCTTTGTAAACAGATCAGCATATTATTCATCTGTGTGAACTTTGACTAATTTAATTAATCCTTTTTCATAGTTATCTCTTATTAAATGATACTTGATATTGATGTGCTTTGTCCTTGAGTGCTGCACAGGGTACTCTATGATTGAGATAGCACTGTTAATGTCTATGTGAATAGGAGTCTCCTTTAAGTTTAACCCATAGTCCAGCATCTGATTTTGAATCCAAAGTACTTAAGCACAGCAGCTTGCAGCAGCAATGTATTCAGCTTTAGCAGTTGATGCAGAGACACAGGATTGTTTCTTGCATTGCCATGAGACAACCCTTCCAACAAGAAATTGACATCCCCCAAATGTAGACTTTGCAGTCATGTTGCAACCACCATAATCACTATCTGTATAGGCATACAGATTGAAGTCAGAATTCTTAGGATACCATAGTCCAAGTGTTGATGCACCTTTGAGGTATCTTAGAATCCTCTTGACTGTGATAAGGTGAGACATCTTAGGGTTGGCTTGATATCTTGCATAAAAACATGTAGCAAACATGATATCAGGCCTGCTAGCAGTAAGATACATAAGAGACCCAATCATAGCCCTATATAAGTGCTCATCTACACACTCCTCGTCAAGATCAGGACCAAGAGAGTGATTTCTGGCTATGGGTGTCTTAGCAAACTTGCAGTCAGTCATATTGAATCTCTTGAGTATGTCCTGAACATACTTTGACTGACTTATGAAGATGCCATCTTCAACTTGCTTCACATGAATTTCCAGAAAGAAATTGAGTTCCCCCATGGCACCCATTTCAAATCTGTCTTTCATCAGCTTCTCAAAGTCTTTGCAGAGCTTTGGATTAGTTAAACCAAAGATGATGTCATTCACATATACTTGAACTAGCAATATGTATTTTCCTTGTTCTTTGATGAAGAGAGTTCCATCTATAGTACCTCTCTTGTATCCATGTTTACAAAGATACTCAGATAGTGTTTCATACCATTTCCTGGGTGCCTGATGCAACAAATGCAGGATCATTGAAGGGTTAGTTACAACACAACAACACAAAGAGGAGATTAACTAAACTTTAATCAAATAGTAAATTGGATTAACCAAGTGTTGAGATACTAAGAACACAAGTAATGCAAGAGACAGAACACAAAGAACACAAGTATTTGGTTTTCAAGAATGCAGTATATTGCCTTCTCTATGTTCTATTACAGGTGTTACAAAGCATATTCGAAAGATACAAGAACATGAGATACTTATACTACATCCTACAGCCGGCTATACTTTGAAAGCCAGCTGGATACAATTGACTAGACACAAACAAAATCAATTGTAGAGTCAAAAGGCAGATTGCCTTTTGACATGTGATTATGACATGCCATAGCTCACATCCTTATCTATTACAAAAAGGATAAAGTACATAAAGTAGAAAGTTACAGACTCAAGACCTCAATGTACAGTACCAAAAGCATGGACCTTTTCACCAACTCATGTAAGTTGGTGACTTGCAGAGGTGCAGCAGAAAGGTGTCCAGCTTTATGGAACAGTACATCAAATAAAGCATGTTACTAAAAATCTTCGGAAGAAATCTGTCTTCATGAACTTGAAGCTTGGAAGACTTTGTCTCTGAGGCTTTGGAAGACTTCATGTTTGGCTTCGGAAGATATTGGTCTTGGCTTCAGAAGATTTCACACTTAGAGTATTTTTCTGTTTCATGTGTGAAACTTCCTAAGCTTCTTCTTTAATGCATTTGTGCAGCATGCAGGAAAGACTAAAGATGCTTAGGTTGCATCAGCCTCTTCATTAATCTCTACACCTAAATATTCTAGAATTTATTGTTGTTTGCACCTCTCTGCTGTGCGATGGCACTGACCTGAGGTTTAGCATCTCTTTGAATGCTCTTAGAATAGTTTCTTCTTGTCAAATACCTATAGAGCGCTCAAAAATCTTATGAGGAATGTTGATTACCATATAAGTATGAGGCCCACAAATGCTTGTTGAAATAAAATAACCTAACTTATCACCAATATGAGTCAAAAATCTATGTATGGATTTCAGTGGTCAAATATATTGACAATCGTCGTGGCTGCAACTCTCGATGGTCAAAATCACTATGGACATCTTATAGGTCTAGTATGATTTCATGAAAGTGCTATTGACTCTCAGACAAATGAGAATCTAGTATCAAAGTGCTATTAAAAGGGTCCCAAATGATTATGATATACCTGTATGATTCCATATGAATCTTTCTAGAAATGATTAAAATAACTTGAAGTTGTTCTGTTTATAAGGAAAAATTAGTTAAATAATTTTAAAAGGTATCAATCCACCTCAAACCAAAATCACAAAAATATGTCTCTTTTGTTTTAATTAAAGTTGTTTTTTTGTTTTTGTTTTCTGCTTTGCGTAAATGTCGGATTAAGTAACTAGATGAACACTGTGAATCACAAAGTAACAGGATCATGTCTGAGGTGATCAAATGTTTTTCAATTAAAAGGATCATGTCTGAGGTGATCAAATGTTTTTCAATTAAAAGGATCACGTCTGAGGTGATCAAATGTTTTTCAATTAAAAGGATCACGTCTGAGGTGATAAAACGGTTTTCAATTAGAAAGGTCATGTCTGAGATGATCGTTGTTCATAATGCTATATATCAAAGGTTAAATCCTAGGTGTTTGGAAGTGTATGATGTCAAACTCATAAGTATGAGCCAATTGTACGATTGAATCATAAGTATGAGCCAATCGTACGTATGAACCATAAGTATGAACCAATCACACCATTGGACCATGAATATGGATCATCTATGCGATTGGATCAAAAGAATGAACCAATCGTACGACTGGATGAAGGAATATGAGTCAGTCGCACGACTAAACCCCAGTCGTACAAATGAATCATGCGTATGGGTCCAGTCGCACGACTAAAACTCAAACTAGTATAAGTAAGGGGGTTAGTCAGTCGTATTCTTCACCACCCTTCAAAAACTCTCAAAAACCACCCATACACACACACTCTGCCAAAACTTTTGATCATTGTGATTACCCTCCATTTGTGATTCTAACTGTCATTCCATTCATCTATAGGTACTTGGAAACAGAAATCGGCTCTAATGAATGGTCTAATCAAACCCTAAATGACCACAAATGTTAAGATCAATAACTGGGACTAAACTCTTAAAATAGACACTTAAATGGACACTAATGTTGATTTAATAAACTAAGTGCTATTTCGAGTCTCTGCGGTCCAAATGAATCTAAACACAAAGTATAATGTCATGTTTTTACAAAGATTCAAATCTATGGTGTTCAACAGTGAAAGATGCAAATGGACATACTGATGAACTTCAGTCGCACGATTGAGCCAGGCGCATGATTCAATCGCACGAATGAATAATGCGTATGGGTCCTAAAAGGGTTATCGTTCTCACTGATTGGACGCCAATCAAATAGAATTTCACACTATTTGATCTGGTCTCCCGCAGAATCCGTTAGTACTCCATACGTACACGGTCCTAACACATACTAGTGGAAGTTCTTGCTACATATTGTCCTTCACTTCTTGTCAAACAAGTCAGGGGGATGGAATCAGATCCCATATGAACTAGGTTGTCTAGTTCATGGGTTGGTAAGAGACCTCTACTTTGACTACTCAAGATTCACGCTAACCAATTTGATGGGCAACCTTCAAAGGGAGACATTTACATGTATCCCAGGTTCACCTAGCACTTTATCAACTGTGAGTTAGACCAAAGCAATCTTGTTTGTGCAGCTACTCTACCAGTCCCTCACATGAGGCCAGCCATCTTCAAGATTTTGAAAAGGATGCCCACCAACTACACTGGAAGACACACTCCACTTCTTCCCGGTATGATTGAGCGCATAGCTCCCGGTTACATCCCTTTTAACCCCACAGGTGATGAACCCACACCAGTAACCACCCACATATTGCCAATTCTACCTTCTCACCCCATCAAATACACATATCAGAGATGTCCTAAATGAACCCCTGTTCAATATACTCTAATTGGTAAGCCTTTCCTGTTAAAACCAATAAGACTAGAGTGGAAACATGGGCTCCCACTCAGTCTAAGGTCTCACCATCCTTCACCATTGACCTCAATATGGGTTTTGATTTTCCTCAATCTCGATCACCTAAGCTCGAAACCCAAGCTAAAAGCCCTTAGGGTAAGTCTTTATACTCTCCTGAGAAGCCAAATAAGGACAGCCCCACCATAGGCTCAATGCCAACAAACATAAACCAAAGTCCTAGGTCATTAGGTATAACTTCCATATCCTTTACTAACTATTGATAAGAACTTGATGAGGAGATTATGTCTTTTCATGGCAATGAAGTTGATCCACAACACCCTATTAAGGATCAACAGAGCCTAGAGGGACCTTTTATCTCTAGCGCCCATCAGCAAAAATCAACTGAGGTAAGTCCCACTGATGTGGAGGGAAATCATCAAGATTCAGCTGTCACTACTAAAAGAGCCTTATTGGATACTTAGGGTAGTGGTAACATTTATGAGTCTAAATCTACAGAAACTATGCCCTTTGATGCCTATGAAAGAGACATCATTAGGCATGGGAAACCAGGATGCCAAGAAACCACATCTGGTGGTGAGGATGAACATACTAGGTATGTTACCTCATCTCCCAGTGATTCTTCAAAAGAAGATAAGGGAAGTCTAAAACTCACCATTCAAAACCTACTTTCTAAAGTCTCAAACCTTGAATCTATGGTTAAGACTTTAGAGGATAGGTTTGCCACTCAGCAACTTGAGATTGACAATCTCAATGCTCAACTAGCTGAGAAACAGATTAAGAGATCTGTTAGGCATGTACCCATTTAGGTTTCATTAACATCTTCCTCTAGCTCATCTAGTTCTCAAGATGATGCTACCAAAAAGAGGGAGAGTGTTCGGAGGCAAATACATGTGGAACCATAAAGCCATGCTTTAACATCCCTAACTTCAAGATATCCTACTCATCAAGCAATAGTTTTTCTTGAGCCTCCTCAAATTGTTCTTCAAATGGATCAAAGGATGCTCCAAGATCTAAACAAGTTCTTTTCCAAGTTCCTGCTTGGATCTTCAATTGTACAGCCAAGCCCTGATGTTGTTGTGGCATACTTTGGAGCTGAAGAGATTCAGAGGTTAAATGCACCTTCTACCACTGTTCAAGAAGTTTGTCAACCTAAGGTCTACATGGAACTTGAGATTCATTTTGAAGGGGAAATGGAAAATAACATCCCAGCAACTAAAATAGTTGGGACAAAGAGTGCATTGCCACAGACTTCAGAAGTTGAAATCAAAGCCTCGTAAGAACCATTTCAATCTTCTAAAGTTGAGATGGAAGTTGCAGAAAGGCTAAGTTCCCTATCCCAGGATCTAGTTATCACAGATGCATTTCTAGAACTAGCATCTGAGGTGAACAGTGAGAATTTTCTCAACAAGCTCTAACCATAATCTCTCAACCTAAAACTTTCATCCAAGAACCCCTAAAGTCTAGCACTTCTAAAGATGTCAAAGGAAAAAGGAAGATGAATGTGGAAGAGCTTTAAGAGGAAGAAAGGTTGGAGAAGCTTAAGAGGAAAGGTAGGCTCCCAACCGGGAAGCTGTTAGTTGCAAGCATTAAAGTAGTTATAGCTAACCAAGAGGCTGTCAATAACCATAGAAGGATGGAAATCATTTACAGGCTTGTCAAGCTTGGAGTTGTTGGTGAAGAAGTGCTCCTGCTACCACTAGAGGAGCTGATTGAGTTAGAGAAGGAAACCCTACTGCAAATTGAACAAAGAGAAGAGGCAGCAAGGTTGGCCTTAGAGGAAGAAAGGGAGAGGAAGAAAAGAGAGACTGACTTGCAGCTAA
This sequence comes from Flaveria trinervia, assembly GCA_025506515.1. Classification (NCBI taxonomy): domain Eukaryota; kingdom Viridiplantae; phylum Streptophyta; class Magnoliopsida; order Asterales; family Asteraceae; genus Flaveria; species Flaveria trinervia. The sequence continues at coordinate 99,464,826 of CM046450.1, forward strand.
GGAGGGAAAGGATAACTTTCCTGACCTCCAGGGGTTTCTCTCAAGAATAATTATCTTGATACGATCTTATGGCTCTTCAACAAAGAGCAAGATCAAATGGAGAAGGAGAGAAAGAAAGCTGGTAAAGGAGAAACTGAGGGTGAAGAAGAAGAAGGAAGAAGAAGCAGGACTAGCTACTGTCAGGAAGATAGGTGATAAGGCATGGATGAAGGACTATCTCCAGGCTCATGGCTTCTCTGGCAGGCAGGTGGGTCCCATGTTTGAGAAGACCTTGCAGCGACATGTTAGTGACATCAAGGCTGACATTCGCTTAGGGAAAAGGAAGGAGATGTATAAAAAGGGGACAGGGGATGACCTTCAAACCAACACCTCAATCCAACTACAACCTAAACCAACCTCTTTTTATTTCCCATTAAAACTGAACCCACCTCTGAACAATACACACCTGAACCTACACCATCCTCTATACTTGCCCCATCACCATAACAACCTAACTACCTATTCTCAAACCCAAAACACTTCCCAGATTCCAAACACCACTACCTACCTAACAACCACTCAAACCATCCCCTCAGCCTTCCAAACATCTCTCCGTAGAGGAGTTTAAGGAGATCAAGATGAAGCTCATCAAGTGTACAACTTTGAGTGACATCTATTGTGAGGAGGAGTCTATCAAATTGACTTATGTTGACGGATCCTCATGTTCCCTCACAAGAGATCAATTCCTTGATCTGACTAAAGGAACACTGGACCAAGTCGCCAAAATCCTTGGCCTCAACTCTGATTCCCTAAATGATGAAGAGAAGAAGCTAAGAAGAAGGTCGGTGACTCTACTAGATTCCAAGAAAGGGGATAAAGTTCCAAGTAATCCCTTGGCACCAAGAAAGAAGATCATTGAGTGGAGGTTCGAACACTATTCTCACAACTTTGTTGTTGAGAGAGAGAGAGAATGGAGAGATAAATAGGCTCAATACCTCATATCTGCTACACTTAAGCAGATTTGATATTGTTGAGTTAGCAAAGAATCCATTCTCCAACCCCTCCAACTTCGAGATAGTTTCTCACATTAGGTTTCATCTAAGCAACCTTCATCTGGCTGAGATGACTAAAAGGACCAAGATTGAAGAGGAGATAAAATTAAGAGAGGAGGAGGAAAAGAAAGGATTAACAACCAAAAGCAAAGCCTTTCTTCAAATGGTTGAAGGTCCTAACCTTGAATCCATAGTTTGATGGGAGTATAACTATAACACCCGTAAACTAACTCTCTTTAGGGGGACATAGCCAAGTGTACATGTCATTCAGAGTGACAGACTGGATCTCATGTCCACTAATGACTTCTACAAACTGCTCAGCACAATTTCAGGAAAGAACAAAGAAATAGATAAGCATCTTTTGTCCCTAGAGCTTAAGGTTTTGAGAAACAGGAATAAGTGAGGTTTTGGTAGCATCAGCCTAGGGGAGTTTTTTGGATCTAGAAAGGCTGGTGCAACCAAAACCAAACACTTAGACAATTTTGGTGCAACTAATAAAGGACTTCTGAAGCTAAGTGTGGAACTTCTGAAGGCAAATGGAGTTCTTCCAAAGACAAGACAAGATCAACTTCGGAAGGTAAAACTCCAACTTCTGAATACAAAGTCTTCTCTTCCAAAGTTCAAGACTTAGAAGAATTCAAGACAAAGACTTACGAAAAAGTTGATATGAAGAAGTCCCCAAGCCTCGGAAGAAGTAGCCTCTTCCGAAGTATAAATGGCCTTGGAAGAACTTGTTCTTCCGAAGTCAATTAACCTTTGAAAGACACTAGTATGAACCAGTGGACATAAGTATGGTCCTTCTGACACTCGGCTGCAGACCTCTGATATACTGCATGGTGTTTTCTCAAAGCCCATGTAGTTTACCATACTTTATTCCATTGTTCACCTTTATCAGGTAGTACACTTTCTAACTTTAGTTGTTCACAAAAGGTAAGTCATGGACATGTAATGACTACCAAATTTTAGATAAGACATTATCTAAGATACCTTAACTTTTGCTTTGGAGCATTTTCTTTAGTTATAGGTTTCCAGTTGGTATCAAAATATATCCGGCTGTAGGTAATAGTATATATAGTTTCTCATTGTAACTCTGTAGTATGCTTGTAAGAGTCTTGTAATACTTTGAGTTTAGAAGTAATATATACAAGTACCTTAAAAATTATTTCTGTGTGTTCTTTGTTACTTACTATATTATTATCAACTCTTAGAAGAGATTCTGCTTCATCTAAAACCGTTTGTGATTAAGTGAGTGTGAGAGAGAAACCAAGTGTTAAGTGATAAAAATCGATCCTATATAACGTATAGTAGAATGTCCCACCCCGACCGACGGGGGAATCATCGGGGCCGGACGAATGTGAATCGATTGTTCATAGCTCATGAGATTAAATAAGTTAAAATAATATTAAATGTCATTGTCATTTAATAATACTAATCAATCAATACAAGACAATCAATTAATAACATAATGAAATTTGTCTTTAACTTTGACTAAGTCCAAATCCTAAGTATGCATTTAGAAGTCCTTTAATCTTCATTCCTGAAATCATATGAAAAAGTAACGGGTCAGCTAAAGAATTAGCCGGTGAGTAATCAAATGATTGAATACATATATAGATTGATTAAATGATTGAAAACAATTCAATTCATATGGCAATGTCAAGACTTATAATGCAATAGTGTAACATAAAAGACAAACCAACACAATCAAACCTAATGACTGACTTGACTCGATCCACAGACGAAGCCTTATATAATGAATGATTTCGGTTCCACTCACCACACGACTAAACGAATGGGATGGGTTTGTCAAACCAATAGATCTATCATTGTTACCATGGTTGCATGTATTAATGATTGTATCATCAAGTTTATCTAACTATGAACACATAATTGCAAGTAATAACATAGCATATCTTAAATTGAATTTAGAATGAAATAGAATAACAATGAATAAAAATAATTGAATATAGAATCACATGATTTTCCCAAAATATAAAACACATAAAAAAAGGTCAATGAAAACTCACATTGTATAATAATAGTTGTAGAGTACATAAGAAAACTTTGATGATCAAGAGTCAAAGGTGATGTCCTAAAGTATAAAAAAAAATAATAACTTGAGGTCAGAATTCATTACAAGAAGTTAGGATTTTTAGAGAATGTCAAAAAACGAAAGATAGATTGAAAAAAGATTATTGCACCAATTTTAGATTCTGGACAGAATGTTTGGTATGTGTTTGAACAGATTATAAAAATAGAAAACGGTTTCATAAATTATGAAACTTTACAGTTAACTAGTTCAGATTCCTCCGAACAATTTTCCTTTAGAAATAATTTTTATAAAAAGACCCATAAATAGGACAAAACAGCAGCATAAGATAGAAGGTCCTGAAACGCGCACTTATCTTGTGAATGCTATTGTTAAGTCATCCGATTGTGTTTGAATATGTATAAACTATAGTTAAAAATGTAATTCAGTGAACTTAATAGAGTCTGATTTTACTCTAATTTAGTTTGTTATGAACAAGTTAAGGTTAGTTGAAGTCAGACTATATTCTGCCAAAATCATAGTAAAGCACTTATGTGCACTTTCTTTAAGCATGAATCGGGTTAGAACAAATTTATTATGTTGATATATGGTATGTTAGACTTCATTTGAGCTATAAAAAAATATTCCAAGACTTTGGCATAGTCATCATTTAGAGAAATAATCTTGTGGAATAACCGAATGCGCCGGCATAGCCATTCATATGCAAACGGAATTCTTTGTTTACGTTAGCATGTTGTTAGCTTGATTTAGGATTGTTAGTGATTGTTATAAAGTTAGTGAATGTTAGAAGATTAATGATCAAATGATAATGATTAAACTTAAAAGAGATTTAGTAGAATAAAGAATAAATATAAGAACATAAAGTCAAGAGAACAATTGGATGTTAGGATGATTAAAAATATATAGAAATGCATAATATAAAAGCAATATAAGATTACCTTAATGTTAGAAAATTCTTGAAATTACTTGTAATAGAAAATTCTTGAAGTTGATCAAAACTAATGGATAAAAGAAAGATATGTGAGTGAGATTTTTAGAGAATGAGTAAATAAGAAAATATAAACTTTATCCATCATATAATGACCATGCATACATCATAATGCATAACATTTCTTGCATCATAATAAGCATGTTCATTATCTTTCATTTTCATCATAAATGAGATTGCACAAAGCAAGAGCTCCATGTTGATCGACAACGAATGTCGATCCCTGTTGGTACACATCATCATGGTAGCTAACCCTCGACAGTTGATCGACACTGCAAGGCACATAGCCCGCTCATGAATATGGATCAATCATCGATCATCATACTCACGTAAGTAAAGTCTATCATAGTGCTTGCAAGACTTTTCATCATCAAACGGGCCCAGGGGTAACATTCATTACGTGTCATTTTTCATTAATATCGTCTTTCACTTTATTATTGATACTTAACTTAATAAGTACACAACAAGGCAAGTACTAGTCATCATAAAACATACCGACCCTCCGCAGAACGACGGGGGTTTGAGGGCGGGGCAACACCCCTGGCTGGGGTCCAAGGGGCAACGCCCCTGGCTAAGGTCGGGCTTCCGGTTGAAACCTCATAAAATCTTGGTTATTTAAAAACGTATATTTGGTGTGTATAATAACCCCAAAACATGGAAAAACTTACAAATAGGGGATCTAGAACTCACCTGGATACCGAGAGTAACCTCTAAACTAAGCTTTCTAGGCTAGGATCACACTACACAGCCTACAGATAAGTTAACACTTAAAGGGGTTAATTTCCACCTAAGTTCGCTGCTAATTTCGCTGCTAGAAAAGCAGTTTCGCTGCCAATTTCGCTGCCAGTTTCGCTGCCAGTTTTGCTAACAGTTTCAGTGACAGTTTCGCATGGCAGATTCGCCCAACTTTCGTTGGAATTCCATGGCTGCGAAATTACCTGCGAAACTATAGTTTCATAGAAAACCAACAGTTTCGCAGCTTGAATATGCAATTTCACTAAATGCATAGACAGTTTCGCAGATCGCATAAAATTTACGAACCAGCCATTTTTAACCAAAATCGCAACCTTTTACATCCAATCTCTTAGTTTATCAACCATGCGGCTATATCTAAACTTTATACATGTTTTCATACGCAAAAATGTGACCTTTATGCGATTCTTTGCAGCTATTCAAAACCCAAAACCCTAGAATCCAGGTTTGATCTACAGAAGGGTTTAGAGGTCGATTCTTACATGGATTTGTTGATCCTTTCTTATGGTTTGATGCTCAATCGTTCAGATCTTCACTCCCTTAACATTTGAAGCTCCAAATCTTGAGTTTTCTTAACTTTCTCTCTCTACTTTCTCTCTCTACTTTCTCTCTCTATGAATTTTGGTGGCTAGGATTCAAATGAGGAAGATGGTGGCTGAGTAGGTGGGTTTGAAGGCTGATTATGGGCCCTAAATCACTTAGGCTCTTGCCCATAAGCCTAATTTAGCCTATAACCCACTTTCTTCTTTTATTAAATACCCAATAATCAAGCCCATTATCTTTGGTAACTCGTTTTGACTTTTCGGGGTATTACAAGTCTCCCCCACTTATTTAGGTTTCGTCCTTGAAACCTATCAGTCATCAAAAATTGAGGATAAAATTTCCTCATCTCCTCCTCGGTTTTCTATGTAGATTCTGATCCTTTTCTGTGTTTCCACTGTAGTCGTACTAGCATAACCACTTTGTTTCGTAAGTGTTTCTCTTTCTAATCAAGGATGGCCACCGGCTGCTCTACATAGTTCAGTCGTTCGTCAACTTCAATGTCTTCTAATGGTACAACTGCTTCATTGTCTACTAGACATTTCCTAAGATGAGATACATGAAACGTAGGGTGAATTCCACTCAACTCATCGGGTAGTTTTAATTTGTAGGCCACTTCCCCTACCCTCGCGACAATACGGAATGGTCCTATGAACCTTGGGCTTAACTTTCCCCGTTTTCGAAACCTGATGACTAAATAATGAATTTGATTTATAAATAAAATAACTAAATAATGAATTTGATTTTGGAACACAAAATAAGTTAATTTGATTTAAGTTAATTTGATTTAAGTTAAATTGATTAAGTGACACGTTTATTGCTTTTGGAATACAAAAATAAATAAAATGACTAAATAATGAATTTGATTTATAAGATTGACTCAAATGGGTTCAGGTTTGAGTTTTTAGTTTCAAAATGAGCGGATGTTACATAGAACACATCACGCTACGTAAAGTTTACCATAAAACCTTAATCATTTCGAAAATATATTTGAACGCATAAAGTAACACATTGCATACACTTGTTCAAGCGAGAACTTCCTAGTCATATCCAGGTGCGAGAATTCTAAGACTAGATGAAAACATTCGGGTGAACAAGAATATAACTATACCTGAAAACATCAAAGCATGCAAAAACTATTGACTCATGCGAGAACACTTTAACATGCGATAACATCCTATAATTTAAGACCCTTGCAGCCCAAGTAACCTAATTTGTGCAAAAACTTCATGACAAGTGAAAATATCAAGATTCAATGCGAAAACATTGCAATTATGACCGTCATCGACTTCACCTCGCTTAATCATCCATAACGTAGCCGTTTTAATCAAAATCATCATCATAAGCATAAACAAATATAGTGTTATGCATAACATCACCCAAACATGTAAAAACGTGTAAAAAAGGACTTAGAACTCATTTTTCATAGATAACATACAACTAAAAACCCTTCTCGAGATTTCCTTAACACCAAAGTGCATATTCATGCATCGCAATCATTACTACACATTCCTCTTTACATATATAAATCACACAACTCGAAATACATACCTTAAAGACAACTTCACCTGATTTCTCTCTCTAACTTTCGTGTGTGTGTGAGTGTGTGTGTGTGTGTGTGTGTGTATATATATATATATATATATGTGTGTGGTGTGTGTGTGTGTGTGTATGTATATCTATATATATATATATATATATAATATATATATATTATATATATATATATAATATATATATATATATATATATATATATATTATATATATATATATATAATATATATATATATATTATATATATATATAGATATATATATATATACGTATATATATATAGGAGGGCTAAATGAGAACCACGTTTTTTTGTGAGAACTCTAGAAACCAATCTCAGCCACTCATTTTTTATGATATGCAAATCACATGTCATTTCCTTCTTTTTTTAAAACGTTCATAACTTTTTTCACGACAGTTTTTTAAAAAAAATTCACCATAAAATATAGTATATTTTTATCTTTCCGACGCCTACCATATTGATATACTTTTTTAAAAAAAATCGTACATCCGTTGTTTACATATGTGTAAATCTAGTTATACACATGTGTAAATCCGATATTACACATGTGTAAAACGAATTTCGTTAAAAAAACGGGAATTTTTTATTTTATAAAAAATAAAAAAAAATTTCCGTTTTTTAAAGAAAATAAAAAAAATTCCCGTTTTTTTAACAAAATTCGTTTTATATATGTGTAATATCGGATTTACACATGTGTAAATTCAGTACTACACATGTGTAAATTCAGTACTACACATGTGTATAACTAGATTTACACATATGTAAACAACGGATATATGATTTTTTTAGAAAAGTATATCAATATGGTAGGCGTTGGAAAGATAAAAAAAATACTGAATTTTATGGTGAATTTTTTTTGAAAAAATGATGTCGTGAAAAAAGGTTATGAACGTTTTAAAAAAAAGAGAAATTATATGTGATTTGCATGTGATAAAAAATGAATGACTAATATTAGTTCTTAGAGTACTCGTAAAAAAAGGTGGTTCTCATTTGAACCCTCTATATATACACATAGAAAATGCATAAGAAACAAGAATTTCCAACCCATTTGAGACGCAAAAGACGAGTAGGAAAAAGCCATGTCGGAAATTGTTTGCAATGCTTTTGCGACGTCAACACAAAATTCGCATTGGTAATTTACTACACATTTGCAACACAATCTTAATTACCAACACGTAACATTTGTTTATTTTGTTTATTTGTATATTATTATTTAAATTTTACTGTAACGCATTTCCGACGCATCCTCACATTTGGGACACAGCTTTTGAAAAAAAAGCCCTAACTCATGACTAAAGGTTGTAAATCAAGAAAGAACCAAAAATAAACCTACAACCAAACGAGAAAGAACTAGTACTAAAAGTTGTTACTTTTCTGGCAAAATGTTTGTTAAAAATTCAAACAAGTTTGCTCCTAATAAAACCCTAAGATTTCCATCAAATTTCCGACAAATTAACGATAATATTTAGTTTGAGGTAATTTGTCGGAAATTTACTACAACTTTCTGACAACATTTCGTAAAAAATAGATTAAATAATTATATTTTAAATGGTGTCAAATAATCGCCCAATATGTGAGTTTGCGGCGATTTATTTTTTAAGATGGAATTTTGATTGTTAGCGACGCTCGCACAATGAAAGGATTTAAGACAACGTTTCAACGTAATCTTTTACAATTTATTGTAACCGCCGGCAACATGCAGGTTTTAATATTTTTTTAATTAATTTTGGAAGCATGGTAAGTGTAATGGTCAAAATAATATCGAATACTGGCCAAGTGCAATATAATTATTGTAATTTTTCTTGCCGAGGGAAACAAAATAATGATTGATTTGCATATGATATTGTCTTCTGTGTAACAACTAAAGCATGTGGTTGTGTGGGTTATTGTAACACATTATACATTTGATTTATTTCAAGACCAATCACAATATTTTTAATTGCCCACTAAGGACGAATGTACGCAATACTCACCTACGAATGGTTTTCATGGATGTGCATATGGATGTTTAAATTTAGAATTAATGTAATAACAAATAGCATATAAGTAGTTACTAAACTTGATTAACATCGTTCCACATTCATATATTATAAATTGTTCATCAAGTATGATAACTTATGTGTAGATGGGTACACATTCAGATGATATAAAACTCACTTTCGAATATTTTAGCCACCAACATTTCACATTAGGATAATCCGATTTCACATTTTAATGGTATCATTTGTAGTCCAACAACAATTCCCATCATTTAATTCATTTGAATAGATGTGTCAATTGTTAGATTCAATATTAACATACGCTTTTCCTCTCTTTTGGTTTTAAATTGAAATGTCGATATATAAAGAAGTTTTAATCCTTAAAGCCATTTATTTTAGATATACATAATTGAAAATTCAAATAGTTTATTGTGACATTTACGAGAACACCTTTTAGGTATATAATTGGACCTTGCGTAGTCACATATATGAACACATTTCCTCGTCACTCAACAAATAAACTTTGACCTTTTTGCTAGAAATATGTTACAAAACGTACCCGTCATAACAGGCAGTGAAAAAAACACTTATAACTGTTAATATTTAGTTTTCCTTTCTAAATTTACCTTATTATTAATTCATGACATGTTGAACAGTGATTTTTTTGTATTGTTTTTGAAGCAGAATTTACAACTGACTCTAGAACTCCTTATCCTTATCTCATTGCCCTTTTCTCCTTTTGTTTCAACATGTTGTCGGTGGTGATGCTTGAGGTCACACGATTCCATATGTCTCTCGGGCTTCTATTCCCGTCTTCGACGGATTTCGTGGGTGTCGACGGCGGAAATCTGATGGTCTTTGTGTCCTCTGGTCTTCTCTTTTGCTTCTAGTCGTCGTCGCCTTTTGTTGGGTTAATCTTGATCGGTTCAAGTTATGGTGAATGGGTCATGGGTTATTGGAAAGTTTATTGTGTCACATGTTTTAATTATAAGTGTGTCATAGTTAGTTAGCAAGATTAGTGGGTCTAAATAATGGAGTAATGGATTACTGGGTAAGTTAATTTTCTTTTTTCTATTTAATGTACATTTGAGAATTAATGAAAGACATGAGTTTATGAGTATGATCTTGTCCTGAAACCAACACCTTTGATCGGTTAACACTGGCTTTAGCGGCCACCAACTTTAGCCATCTTCTGCTTTGTTTCTCTGATACCAATGTGGTTGTCGTTGAAAGATGGAAATGATAAGCACTTCATGGTGTCGATGATGATAAGGACATTTTCATCTAAAACTTGCTATTGGTTTGTTGTTCTCATTTTGGTGTCCATAGGTGATGTTGTTGTTGTCGATGATGGCGAGCTGTTTCATCTAAGACAAGCATTCATCGCAAGATGGGCTTTTTTGTTGGTCATATGGTTCAGCTGCCTTCATGTTTAGTTCTGATAAAATCCGAGGGCAATGATGATGTAACGTGAGTAGGATCGGTTGTTTTCGGCGTGGATATCATCTATGATTAGCAGCCACAATCAAACCCCGATTCTGAGCCCGAGCATGACGGAGATTTAGTTTCGAGTCGTTTTAGTTTGTCCATCACACGCGCAACGCACGTGATGGATCATACTAGTTACATTAATATTTAGACTAGGGCTGGCAATCGTATTTTATCGTGTTTAACAGATTACTGACAACGCGATTAGCACAAGTATCAAACATGAAAATAACACATTTAACATTTAGATTTGATGGTTTGATTGTGTCAGTTATATGTTTTAGTATAAAAAAAAAAGAAATGATAAATTCATGACTTTTAATTTTAATTATTTTATAAAAGTAAGAAAAAAATTGCATACCAATTTTGTCCGCCTAATTTAGACTCAAGACACCAGCGCCTAAAGATGGGAGATGCTGTCTTCAACTCGCTGTCATTGTTCTCACTTCAAGTTCATCACTTTGACCCATAAATTCAAATCTCAACCTACATTTTTTCGTAATCGAATTAACCCACCACCAACATTGTTCGATGCTTCATTTCGTCACTACAATTTCCAACCTCAATACAACTCTAATTCACTTCTTGAGTCGGTAATAACGTCTATAACCCTCTGTTCTTCGATACCCATTTGCCGATTGATCCATTCAAGAGTTGTAAAGAGTTTGAATTACAATGATTGCTTCATTGGTGACAGATTGGTGTCCCTTTATGGGAGATTGGGAGTTCTTGATGATGCACACCAACTGTTCGATGAAATTCCTGAGAAAGATTTGGTATCTTGGAATTCAATTATTTCGGTGTTTTCGCAAATTGGGGAGGTGGGTTTGAGCTTAAATGCGTTTTACAGGATGAGACATGAAGATGGGATGAGCCCGAATGAGATAACAGTTATATCGTTGGTTTCGGTTTGTGGGATTGTGGAGGGAGGTTATGTTCATGGATTTGCTGTGAAAAGTGGTTTATTATCTGAAACTAAAGTTTTGAATTCACTTGTTAACATGTATGGAAAACATGGCTGTTTGAATGCAGCTTGTAGGTTGTTTCAGATGATCAAGTTACCGACTTTAGTATCGTGGAACTCGATCATAAAGATTCATGTTCAAAATGGTGTTCTAGAGAAGGGTGTTTCGTATTTTAACATGATGCGCAGAGTCGAGGTTTATCCTGATCAAGCTACAATCATTGCGACTCTTCAAGGTTGTGGTGATATTGGAGTTGGAAAAGTGGTAGATGCATTTCATGGTTATGTTTTGAGTTGTGGTTTGGATAAAAGTATTCCCACCATGACTGCATTGTTAAATGTTTATGCAAAATCTGGAAGATTAATGGCTTCGTGTGAAATCTTTAATGAAATGCAAGAACCAGATATGATTGCATGGACCGCCATGCTTGCTGCATATGCAATGCACGGGTATGGCAGACACGCTATTGACCATTTTGATGTCATGGTCCAAAAAGGCTTCGAACCTGATCATGTTACTTCACACATTTGTTGAGTGCTTGTAGTCATTCGGGCCTTGTAGACGAGGGGACACGATTGTTTAACATAATGTTTAGTGTTTATAAAGTCAAACCTAGGCTGGACCATTACTCGTGTATGGTTGACCTCTTAGGTAGATCAGGGTGTTTAAAGGATGCGCGTGGTTTAATCGATAGCATGCCGATGGAGCCCAACTCTGGTGTCTGGGGAGCACTACTCAATGGTTGTAAGGTTTACGGAGACATAGAGCTTGGTGAGGAAGTTGCAGGAAAGTTAATAACTTTAAACCCGTTGGACCCTAGGAATTATATCATGCTTTCAAGCATATACTCTAAAGCGGGTCGTTGGGTTGACTTTTCAAAAGTCAGAGCCTTGATGAAGGACCGAGGTCTTGTAAGAACTGCAGGCTGCAGCGTTATTGAACATGATCACGAGATTCATAGGTTTGTAGTGAGTGATCAAGTACACCCTGACATCGAGCGTATATACGCTAAGTTAGATGAATAATGATAAAGATTGGGAAGGTTGGATATGTAGCTAATACAGAGTTTGTTGTTCATGATGTAGAGGAAGATGTTAAGGGTGATTTGGTAAAATTGCACAGTGAAAAACTGGCTATTGCATTTGGTCTTTTGGTGTATAGTGACAATGTGCCTCTCATAATCACAAAGAATTTGAGGATTTGTGGTGATTGCCATAACATGGCAAAGTTTGTATCACTTGTTGAAAAGCGCGTGATCATCATTCGTGATACTAAGAGGTTTCATCATTTTGCTAACGGGTTATGCTCGTGTGGAGATTACTGGTGATCTTTATTTTGATGGTCCAGCACGAATGATCGAGGTGGGAAAGTATGCGCATAGTGAGCAATATTTGATTTATATGAAGTTAGAAAGTAGCCCCCGCTTAGAAAAAATAATATTTGATTTATATGAAGTTACGGGCCCGTAAAATATAGACGAAAACAGGTTAATAGTTCACCATTCGGATTTGGCTGCGGGTTAAGTATTCAACCCGGGTATATTTATACTCTTGGCTTGTTGTATACTATTTCCATCGGGTCTTTGTTTGTATGTAAATAAGAAAATATTTATATGTATTTTTGAAAATTGCTATGACATTTTGCAGGATATATATGAGTTGAGTGTGAGCTCATTCAAACTTGCGTTTGATATGTTTAAATTAAGAAAGTTCAAGCACGTTTCTAATTTCAAAAAGTTCTTATTTACTCCGATATCAAATTTGTGAGAGTGTTGTCTAGTTGCTGATTCAGATTTCATACAAGATCTGATTTCAAAAGAAAACAAGTTTTGATGTTGAATGGATGACATGCAAACGTTTCAAAGTTCAACAGTGATAGTGATGTTCGATAGCAACTGTTAATGTCGTTAGGTGCAAAAGCGCGCCATTGATAGTGATATCGTTGTTCCTGTTGAAGATGATTTTAATGTCGCACATCAAAATGTATATGATGCCTCCACTTGAGTAGATGAAGAGCGAAGAATACGTCTTGTTGCATGTGAAACCAAGAGCTTGTGGCCTTGCAAACAAACATGATATGGTCATTGTGAGTCACTAAGACCTGCAAGTTGCATTATACGAACACTTTCCCTAAAGTTTCCATGAAGGAAAGCATATTGAACACCTAACTGCTGCATTTCCGAGATACTTGACCCTGATATCTGTTGTTTGACAACAAGGTTAAAATCTTTTGAAAACAATGTTGGTTGTTGCCAAAAGCCTTTTGCGACAAATGCTATTTTGTAAGGAGTGATAACACCATTTTTCTTTAGTCCACTTAACAAGAGCGTAGTACTATCTGGTCATAGCTTGACATCACTCGAGGTATTTGTCGAAAATGGTTAACAAGGTTGGAAGCCTTACGGCTACCATCAAATTTACCAACCAACACCATAAATGAGATAATGAATAGTTGGTTACATCATAATTACTTACTCTCCACTAGGGCTATTCACGAATCAAACGGAGCCAAGCTAAGGTTGGGCTTGGCTCTACTCAGTTTGTAAACGAGCCAAACCAAGCTGACTCGGTTTATAAACAAGCCAAGCCAAGCCGAGTTGGTTCACGATCACTGTTGGAGCAAGTTTTTTTCAGTATTTTTTCTAAAGAGATTCAAGCCACAAGTTATTTGAACATACGTAGATTTAGTTTGGGCAGCTGAACAACTATATTATTGGGTATTTTGGATGAAATTAGGGTAAAAGCTAAAAAATTATATAATTTTAATATTACGAAGTGACGAGTAAACTAAACAAAAACATTCACCACTAAAAAAATTATACATGTATATATATAATGAAAAATAAACAATTCGAGCCAAAATCCAGCCAACTCGAGCTTAAACGATTCGAGCTGAGATGGCTCGGTTTTGTAAACGTTTCAAATCAAGCTAACTCGGGTTGTAATAAGCTTTTTCAGAGCAAGCTCCGAGCTAGTTTAACAACCCTACCCTCCCCTAAAAGGTGAAAAAGCGATTCTAATTCGATGATCTCCATAAAACTACCTACACAAAGAATCAACTAGAAGATAAACATAAGGGATGTGTTTTCCAATTAGTAGAATGATGAGTTAGACTCAAAGTTGTACTCAAGAAGGTACTCTATGTAAACATATGAAGCACATTGTTGAATTATCAAAATTCAAACAATCTGCAGCCGCGGTCAATTTGTATAAACCATGATAAGTTTCATCTATAATATGCATCAACGATCACTCGAAATTTCACAAGGAAAACAAAAAGAAAAATACCCAAAAGGCTCCAAAACTTAAATGACTTGCAATTTATAGAGGCAACAACTTTGACCCGTGTGCTTATTATATATGGGTCTATTTTATCTCTAACATGTCAAAGTATAAATCTGTACTGCTCATATACAGTGAATCTTAAACCGGTGACTCGTGATAAAAGTTTGTCACTTTGTCAAGCCCATGTTCGTAAGCTGGTCGCAAGTGACTAGTCAGGGCAAAAAGACTTCACTGATACTTGTTACATGTGTATCTTTCTATACTAAAATGATATGTCATTTCAAGATTGTTGTAAACTTACTTACATACATAGTACATATAACCAACAAACTATGTAACAAACTTATGAATTTAACACTAGAAGAAAATATTTAACATAATACACAAACAGCAAGACTTTAACATTGAAGACTTACGCGATCAATGCAGACTTGGAGTGACCCAAATAGGCGGAGGCCATCGTCTCCCATTGTAAAACTTTCTTGGATAACATGGCAAAGCTACAACACTACCATCTTCCAGATCATAAACACCCAAATCATGATCCCCATTCGCGCCATCATAATTCCACTCAGAATAATCATCAGTGAAATAAATCTGATTCCCTTTACACCCTTCAAAATCAGAAGCACGAAACGCCATTGATGAATTCTCTCCCACAAACAAAGCCCAATCATCCAACTTATAAACACTTTCCCACATTGACCCATTCAACACCAGCTTAAACACGTGAAATTCAGTCGTTTTATAGAAGATATCAAGCTGATGCTGATCAACATCGAATCCCAACTCCAAATAGCGCGTAACCAACAGCAAATCGTCATCTAAACTAACAAGATACTGCATATCACCACCAACCTGCAACGGTGTATGGATAAAAGAAACAACTGGCAAATCCTTACATACATCACACACCGCGATTGTTCCATATTTACTCACAGCATAAAAACACCCTTTATGATAAACAACATCCTCACAATAAGACTGTGCATCATCTACAATCTCCAAGAATCATCACCCTTTTTACAGTAAGCAAGATCCCCTGTTTGGTTAAGAATCACAACAGCATAATAATCTGAATTCTCATCAGATGGGCTTGAAGAAAACACAACCTTTTTAATAAAAGAATCACGCATTTCTTTCAAATTGCAGGTGTAAACATCCCCATCTGAAGTCTTGAGAGTGTACTCTCTTCCCACATCATAAAAATTGAACTTTGTGACATTAGGAAACGAAGACAAAGGTGGAAGATGATGTTTCACTCGTGTCAACGGATTAATAAGGAAAATCGCCGGAGTTTCTTCGAGGATCACAAGCCAACCGTGAGAAGACCACATCGACGACGAACATTGGAAGCTTCTGGTAGACTCAAGCGGTAGATCTTGTCATCGGAGAGGCTGAAAAACGATCGAAGATGCGATTGACGACTCTGATTGCTGCTTTGAGGAAACATTAACCATGGGAGTTGATACGGGAGATGTTTGGGGGTTTTAGGGGTTGATTTTCGCCAATTGGAACAAACAGCTCTGAATCGTATGTAATCTTTGAGAACTTTGAGTTTCTTCGCCACTGAATCGATCAATTCCGGTTGTAATTCCGACCAATCCACCGTCGTCGACATGTTTCTTCAACAGAAATCCGTTTTCCTTCGAGGGTTTTGGATAATCGATCGAATGGAATTCGAAATCCTTAACAGATTCTTATGATTATCTTTCACTACAGACGGATGAATGAATCGAAGGGAAAACGATCAGAAAAGATGCAATTCAAGTGCTTATATGGTGAGGAAACGTGAAATCGATCATGGGTTTGAAAGATTGATGTGAAAGATTGCAAAAACGATGGGATTTGAAGGAGAATCAGAGGGGATTCCTGGGGGGAAAGGCGCCCCACTGATCTTACCTTCCTCGTGGGTTGAGAAGAAGAGAGGAGATATGATATAGGGATAGGATATATCGGCTAAAATTTAGGATTTTATGAAGGTTATTTAAGATCTCTATTTTTGGATTATTCAAATGTATACATTTATTAACGAGTATCTATATGTTTATGTATAATATAACATTTAATAAAATAATGTTTCTAGAGTCATATGTCCCTCTCTTAAGTCATCATCTAAACGACACATGGCAACCTCTTACCTCACTTTTATTTCATTATCTCGTCTAAAAAAAGATCCGTTTTATAACTCACGCGGATTTATTATCCATAGATAAAACCCGCTCTTCAATTCCCTTTCATTCTTCTTAGTTCTTATCAAAACCCTAGAGCCACCATCATCCATCCTTTGATGAAACTGTTCCAGATCTAACCTTTTTGCTTTCTTGTCGAAACTCTAGATCGACAATCTTCCATTATTCGCGTGAAACCAAATCGATTTACCCAGGTTAGCTTCTTCCCAAAATCTTTCATTATCTTCCTCGATGTATATGATCTTTGATTTCGTTTTAATCGATTATGTGTTTTTCTTGCTCACTAATCGTCTTTTGTTGTATGAAGCATGTTGTTAACCGTCTGTTTCTAATCTATTCCGTGGTCACTTATGTGTTTGATGAGAAGCTAAGGCTTTAATGATTTCTTTTTTTAAGATTTTCTGAATTTAACAATAAGTTTTGTTATATGAGTTACAACATTTAAGTTTTTATTATTGAAAAAAGTTACCAGATAAACATCATACTGGTATTTAACAACTTTGACATGGATTCCTCTTCATGATTTGTGCTTTGCTTTTGCTTGATTGGTGTCCATTTTCTTTAATTTCCGCATGTTTGTTTGTCTATTTGTATGTTTTTATTTGTCAGGTTACAAAGAATTTTAATTTTAGCTTAATGGTGCATCTTCAAGGTGTTGTAAGTATGGTCTCAACATACTAATCCATGTATGTTGTTCTTTAATTTTATTACATCAAATTATAGGAATATCCTGATGATGATTGTTTGTGTTTGTAGAACTTTTACAAAGAATTTCTATGCAAGTGTTTGTTTAAACATCAATAGTTGATTTCATCTCCATTGGATTTTGTTCAATGTTTGTAACTTTGGTATATTTTAACTTAATCTTATTCAAAATGCTGATTGTTATTCACCTTTGACTTATGGTATTGAAACTCCTCTGTTATATGCTTATCTTTTAGATGAGTCTATTGTGATTATCATTTTTCTATCGTTAAAGGTATGTATTAATTTGACTATATATTTATTCGAAATCCTCTTACCTAGGTTGTACCAAAATCACGTATTCATATATTAAACAAAAAACAAAAGCATATAATACCCTGCATGAAGAGCTTACTTTAGCAAATCTTGAATTACAAACAATTATACAAAAGGTTACATAGAGTCATATTTTATTATAAACTAGTATTATGCTCTACGCGTTACGACGAGCATAAAACCGTGCTAAGTAGTATCAATGTCACAGCGTTGCTGACGACCACCAACATTGGAAAAGGTCACAAAACAAAAGAGTTAATAATGAAAAGAAGTAGAAGTAAAAACGTTGAATTATGCACTCCTGTTGCAACTTGTTAACGTGCAAAAATTAAACCAAAACGTAAAACACAACGTGGTCGTTAAATGGAAAATATAGAGGTAAAAATGTTGAGCCACATACGCATATTACAGCATGTTAATTTTAAATTTTTAGAACGAAACGTAAAAACAAAAAATGTTATAAAAGATGAAAATACATGATATCAAAGTTGAAAGTAAACAAAAATGTTAGGATTAAATGTAAAAGATAAAAACTATTAGGATTAAAAGAAAAAAATTAAAGAAAAACCAAAAGTACAACTTGTGAAGCATAATATACAACTAATAATACATGACTAAGTTGCAAATTAGTAATATATAAATATCTACTGATTCTCATGTGATTTTGATTAAATTTATTTAAATAAACTTTTCTAAATAATTTTAGGTGAATTAGACAAATCCATATCAATTCAATTTAAGTTAACCACATGGAAATTAGAGCTGCTACTTCATTCATTTAAAGAGTCTAAATAATCTTTTGTTTTTATAATGAAATACTTATTTTCTATTTAAGCATTGGTGTATATCCCCTGATTACTTCGATAGAACTTCTCTAAACTTAAGGATGTTTGATCACATGGCATATAATTTATTTAAATATATGTTTTTTTCATGCTTTAAGGACGTCCAAGTAAGCTCAAAAGGAATAGTATAAAAACTTAATAGATGACGTCTCGTTACACTCCCACTCCAATCTACGCCTACTGAGCAAGATGCATTGCATTACTAGATTCAAATGGTGTCTTAGATAGTGATATATCGATTGTTTGCTTAAAGGATATTTTAATATTCCATTGTTTGTGGGATTTTTTAGTGCAACATTTTGTCATTACCAAAATGGATCTAATTTAATATAGTTTTTTATTACAAGTTTCTATCCTCGTGACATACCAGCAATTATAAAGTCATATAAGCATTTATTCTCTACAGGTTAAATAGACATTTTGGTAGAAACTTGGTAATGCATTTGTATTATTACACGGGTTTAATAAATAAAATATTAATATAATAAAATTTATTAATTATAAAATGATATTCTATTATATAATGAAACAATAATATTAATTTTTAAAATTTAGTTTTTAAAATTTTTTCAAAAAAAATAAACATTTTGTTTTAAAACAAACCGTATATAAATCTCATTTTTAATAATTTTCCTATTATAACTCTCAAATTTGATTATTATTATTTTTAAAAATAAATAACTTTTTAAATATTTAAATTTTAAAATATTTCATATGTTTTAAAAGAAATTATGCTTTAGAAAAAATTCTTATTTTATAAAAAAAACTATTATTTAGAAATAACATTAATAAATAGATTTCTTTTTAGATTTATAAAATCTCAAAAGATTTTAAAGAATATTATTAGTAATTAAGTTAATTAGTTAATAGAAGAAAGAGAGAGAGGAAAATTTTGATGATA
Organism: Flaveria trinervia; assembly: GCA_025506515.1. Taxonomy (NCBI): domain Eukaryota; kingdom Viridiplantae; phylum Streptophyta; class Magnoliopsida; order Asterales; family Asteraceae; genus Flaveria; species Flaveria trinervia. The sequence goes on from CM046450.1 coordinate 99,484,437, forward strand.
ATGATTGTGTTGCTGTCACGTGTCATTATAAAATATTTTTTATTAAAGTAGGTAGATTCCTTGAAAGGTGGATACAAACATGAGAAGGGAGGGTAAGAACAAGATCTTTTATGTGGGTGACTCATTGATCGGCCTATTTGACCACATTTTTCACCTTGATTTTTCCATAAGGTTAGCATTTTAGTTCTTTTTGTCGATTGCTTCCTTGTACTTTGTATTCCTTCTCTGCCTGTCTCTACAAAAAACATGTCATCAATAAATTTAAGTAGCATAAAATAGTTAGTAGTTGTTATATGTATTATGTTATATCATGTTCTGTGCGTAAAAACTAATTTGTTGACCCGTTAACCAATCCATTCAACGTGTCCAATTTGCCAACCCTTAGACCAATGTGAACAAAAGTTGCAAGTCATGACTACCTTTTAGCACCATCTAGACAAAATCCAATTACACCAACAAGTTTTTTATGTCTTACTGCAGGATCGGTTTATGTCACTAAACACTTGGTTTTTCTCTCAAACTCACTTAAACAACACTCGAATGAAAGCAAAGTCTTTAAGAGTTGATAACAATATAATAAGTAATAATCAAACACAATAAGTAATTTTCAAGGTACTTGCATGTATTACTTCTCAACTCAAATGTTACAAGACTCTTACAAGCATATTGTTATGAGTTACAATGAGAAACTATATATAATACTACCTATAGCCGGATATACTTTGATACAAGCTGCAATCCTCTAACTAAAGCAAATACTACAAGGCTATAGTTTAAGGTATCTCGGATAAAGTCTTATCTGAGATATGGTAATCAGGACATGTCCTGACTTACTTTTTGTCACCAACTAAAGTTGGTAACTTGTACTAATATAAAAAGGTGAACAGTGAAATAAAGTATTGTCACACCCCGACCGACGACGTAATCGTCGGGGCGTATGAATGTGAAACGATTGTTCATAGCACATGGAATTAATAAGTTTAAATAATATTAAGTATCATTTTTATAATGAACATTACAAGATAAATAAATCATTACAAATCAATCAAGATACAACCAATAACACAAGATTTTCAATTAATCTAGGTCCAAGTCCTATATGAGCACAAGAAGATCTTCAAGTAGTAAACCTGAAACATATTAAAAATAAAGGGTCAACTTTGAAAGTTGATGAGTTCCCATAGGTTGAGCATACATATATATAAAAAGATTTACAAGTAGCAATTCATGTCAATAGTTATAAGTTAGCAAGTTTATAGAACATATATAGTTACAACCAAACCTCGACTTCATTACAAGTTTATAAGATTGGCTAAGCGTACTTGGTTCCATGATGAACAAGCATACGTCATCAGGAGCCGGCAATACATCGGCTTTAGATCCAAATAGGCTTGTCAGGCCTAATATTTTAAGACGTCTCCAAGCTAGCAATAGTTAATGATTGTAAACAAAATATGTATCTCATATAAGACTTACAATAACACAAATAACCATGACAAAAAGTAAAGATGAATTGCATGTGTATTTACAAGTATCAAGATGTTTATAAATGTAAGTTTATAAGGTTAACATGTTTCACCCCAAAAGGTGTGAGATAAAGTAAAAAGGGGCATGAACTCACATGGAAAACTCACAAGATATATATAAGATGTTGATAAGAATTTAAACGAGGCTCCAACGATTTCTTTTACAATGATTTCTTTTACAAGTTACCTAAATGTATATATACTTACAAGATTAAACATCTAAATATAGATTTAATGAATTAGTTGAGGACTAGGGTTTCAATTTGGTATTTGGGAAAATCTTGTAAGTCCATCAAATAATGAAATAAAGTAATATATTATTTATGTGTTTTAAAGAAAAATAAAATTAAATCACTTATAGATATAAAGTTTAAGTATAAAAGTTTAAAGTAAATATGATTTAAATAATAATAGTTTTAAAGAAAAGTTTGGACCAAGTATAATTTATAAATTTATTGCTCAAAATTCCCTTTTGTTTATAAAAAATAATCCAAGAATAACTTTTGAATTATTTTATCAAAAAGATATTTAACTATTTAATTTTTAGGAAAATAATAAAAAATATTTAGTGTGCTTAAAAAAATATTGAAGTTTACAAAATTATTTTATATTTATAAAAAAATTCTATAAACTAATTATGGCTGAAAAGCCTTTAAAAAATACATGAGGTAGCCCGGGTTCGAACCCGGGACCTCATGTTGGAAATGCAAGAGACTTAACCAGTGAACCAAGGCTCTTAGCCGCATTATGTGACATCTTGTAATTTTGGTAATTAAAAGTTAATGTCGTTAAATTCTTGTAAGGATCATTGTTGCCAATTATGTGACTTATGGGTTATTATGTTCATATATTAGTTTGTTTTTTTAATCATTTAGTTAGGAAGTTAATAATTAAGTTAATAAATTGAGCATAGTAATAAATAATAATAATATTACTAGTAAATATATATATATACAGTAATCATAATAATAATAGTAATAATAATAATAATAGTAATAATAAATTTTACCAGTTGGAAAGTTAAAGTATATAAAACTTAAAGTTTGATTAAATTTAAGGGGCCATTTTGTTAATTTAGAAACTTTAACACTAAAGTTTGTGCATAAAATAATAACAAAACAAACTTCAAGGGGTCAAAGTGTAACATTTTTAAAACCACCCTTTATCCCCGCTTTTCCGGCCAACCTCCGACGGCTCTCCGGCCACCCAAAACCATCAAAACCCGACGCTTACCGGATCCAAAACCTTTCCCAAACCGTTCTACACATGTTTCGAACTGGTATACATCAAATAATTACATTTAAACGCCGGTTACTAAGCTCAATCGATTACATAACCGATACCTTTAATATTTGAGCCGTTCAATCATTTAAACTCAATAATAATCAAAGTAAATGGATCCTAATCGAACGTTAAACTAATCCTAAGCTTCTGCCGAACTCAATTCCACCTGAAGCATACTAGAACCATTTATTCGATTCACTTGTCATCGCGAACCTGCAACTCAATCAAAACCCATCGTCCAAGCATCATAAACAGAAATTGACAGAGGGTTTCCATCTCTAAGACAATTAGAAGCCTCCTGTGCAATTAATTTGGTTATAATCATCATTTGAGCATCAATCAAACAATACGTTGGTCGCAACCTGTTCATCATCTGTTCTTGTGGTCTACACTTCAATACCGGGTAATTAAAAGCACCTACATACTCGACTTTATATGGGGAGTGAAAGCCCTATGATCATTGGCTTTAACAACAATGAATTGACCTTCAATTTGATCCAAGAACATTCTAGGGTTCTTAGGATTGGGGGTTTTCTGGGTGTTTGTGTTTATAACATTTTGAAACTGAAATCTTGCGCGGCTGAGGCTACTGGTTCACCGGTTAAGGCACTAGCCTCACATACATGAGGTCCCAGGTTCGAACCCGGGCACCACCATGTTATTTTTTTAAGGGGTTTTAGCCCAAAATAATTTCTAGAAAATTGTTAACAAATATACTAAATTCTTTTAAAAACTTCAAATATTTTTAACATCATCCAACTAATTTTCTAGAAATTTATTTCTTATAATATTTTAATATTATTATTAATATTTTAAACAAATGATATAATTAGTTCAATTTCTTATAAAATAGATTTTAAATATTGTTTAACTTATTAAATCCTTATTTGTTCAAGTAATATATTTGGATTATTTCTTATAAGTTAAACTTAAAATATTGTTTTAATTTACTAAATAGTTGTTTGTTCAAATAATATATTTAAATTATTTTTCTTATAAAATAGACATGAAATATCGTTATAACTCACTAAATCATTATTTGTTCATATAACAAAAATGTATTATTGTTTTAAATGAGAGTTATTTTAAAAGTTTGTTTAAACTATATTAGACTTTGTTACAAATGGTTTCTTTTATTTCTTAGAATTGAAACGATTAAATAATATATTGACTCAAAACATAACCAAAACTTACCATGTTAGTTGGATCTAATTATTAACATCCCAAATTCCACTTAAAACCCTAGTTCTCGTTAAAACATTAAACTTATTACAATTAAACTTAAATCTTGTAAATATATATATTTTAGGTACATTGTGAAGGGCTTCGTTGAATCGACGCTTGTTATTATTTCTTATAAATCATCCAATTTATACTTAATTGATCAAGTGAGTATTTCTATACCCCTTTTTGTATTTTTACACTTTTGGGGTGAAACATGTTACATTATAAACTTTGCACTTGTAAACACGTTTGATTCTTGTAAACTTATGGCATTTCACCTGTATGTTGTAGTTAGTTGAACTTTGTAGCTACCATGTAATGTCGAATGTATGCACAATCATTAACTATTGCTAGCCTAGCGAAGTCATAGATCTATGGGCCAGACAAGCCTGCTTGGTTGATCCAAATACACTTAGCTAATCGTATATACTTTTAAACGTTTGAGACTTGTAAAACTTTGTCGAGGTTTGATTGTGTATTTCTGTCTTACATCCCTAGTTTACTTTTTCTCTAATTTACAACATGAATTGCCATCTTTTATATACTTATGTATTACAAACTATGGAAATCTCACCAACATTATTGTTGACCTTTTATTTTTAACATGTTTCAGGAAATACTCAAACTTGATTTCTACTCTTTGAAGCTTACACATCTAGGAATGGACCTAGATAAATAAATGAAATAAAATGACTTGTTATGTATATTTTAATTCTTTGAGACTTATGATTGTAATGCTACAATTGGAATTTATGATTAATATATATAATTTGGGATTATTAATAGCGTTATGTGGCTGTGAACGATCTTAACTCTCACTCCTCGACGTTTCCGCCGTCAAGGTTGGGGTGTGACAGATTGGTATCAGAGCCCATAACTATAGGGATCTAGGTTATTAGAAATGGTGACCTAGACTATAGTATGCATGAACCTTATAGAATTGTGATTCTATCTTGTAAATTATATAGTTTGCATGTTACATAATGCTATGCCCTCTTATGTGTAATTTGATGCCTTAGCATAGGATTGCCTAAACATTGTTACTTGTCTCCCTAAACTTAATTTTGACTCTTTGACTCTCCCCGAACATGAAATCTCTTAATCTTATTCTCGTCAACACGTGAAAACTTATGCTTATGTTTATGACTTGGATCTTTAGACGTTATGTCTAATCTATATAAATCTCATCAAGGTTTTGATTTCATGAACCTAAGAAATTTGTGTGACACATAGACACCTGTATTCTGGAAAGTTATTCAGCTTTTGTCAAAAGTAATGTAAGAGAAAGCATGTATTCTCTATATTCGAAAGAAATCAGTTTTCAAGCTTTGGAAGACTTTGTTTTGAAGCTTCGGAAGACTTCACATTGGTTTCGAAAGAATTGTGTGTTTGGCTTTGAAAGATTTGACACTTCATGAATTTTCCTTTGTGCATTGTCAAATCTTCCGAAGTAACTTCATTGTACTTCAGAATGCATGCTTAGAGACCTTTGGTTAGCATCAACCTTTAAGATAACTGTTAGGTGTTACTTATTCTATCTATAATAAAATGTCTACAGTCTACGGACCACATCTACAGGAGAAGAGCTGGACCAAACCTCTACAGTCTGCCACAAGAATAGGGTGTTTGTTTTTTTGAGAAACACTTCCTGGCCTCTTTTGTCTGCATCACGTAGACCATGCCAGACATTGGGCTCTGCATATTGTTTGTTTTTTGGAAGACCTTTCATTAAAAAACATCTTCCTGACGTCTACGTAGAGAAGACATGGAATAACCACTTCTTAAATCTTCTAACCTCTTCTTAACTTTTAACACAATACAAAACTCCATTCCAAACCCATCTACCTGCATCTAATCTCCATCCTCCACCACTTGAACCTCCTCCCCATCCTTCTTCTCACCACCACCACCCCTCCTCCCATACCGGTTGGACCTGCTACCACCGACCCTCCCACCGCCTGCAGCCCTCTACCTCCTTCCTTCTTTCTACTGTTGCCCCCCCCCACTTTACACCTACGCCCGCCTTCCTCCGTAAGCCCCTCCATCAACCGCGCCTCCTTCCGCTGGCCCCTTCCTTTGCCGCTCGTCCCTCCGTCGGCCGCCACTTCATCTTCATCTTCAAGGTTTGTTTTTTTAAGTTTTGTTTGATTTGTGCTTTATGAAGTATGTTTGTGATTTGATTTAAGTTTTTAGTTGATTTATTGTTTATATAGGATGATTTGTGATTTGGTTGGTATGATTTGTTGTTTGATTTAGGGTATTGTTTAATTTGTGATATTAGATGGTATGGTTTGTGATTTAGGTTAGGGTTTTGTTTGATTTGTGATTAAATGGTATGATTTGTGATTTAGGTTATGGTTTTGTTTAATTTATGTTATTAGATGGTATGATTTGTGATTTAGGTTATAGTTTTGTTTGATGTGTGATATTAGATGGTATGATTTGTGATTTAGTTTAGGATTTTGTTTGATTTGTGATATTAGTAGTATAATTTGTGATTCTAGTTTGTATAATTAGTGATTTTAGTTTGTATGGTTAATGATTTGGTTTATCGTTAGAGATTTGGTTTACTATTTGGTTTAATTTGTGGTTATTGTAGTATGATTTGTGATTTAGTTTATGATTTTGTTTGATTTGTGATTTTAGTTTGTATGGTTAGTGATTTGGTTTAAGGTTTTGTTTAAATTGTGATTTTAGTTTGTATGATTAGTGATTTGGTGTGATATTTGATAGTTTTATTTGTGATTTTAGATAGTATTATTTGTGATTTGGTTTAGAATTTTGTTTGATTTATGATTTTAGTGTGATTTGTTGTTTGTTGATTAATAGAAATGGGAGAGAAACAACAATGGTCGATTGAGCAACACAAATGTTTAACAAAGTACTTTGTATGTCGAATAAATGATTTAAATAAAATGTATTTGTATGGTTTTATGAATATTATTGTAGTGTTGTATGATTTTTATTTATATTTCAATGTTGAAGTACTTTTTAAAGTTTAAAAAATAGGTTTAATTTAATTACAAAATAATTTAGCAGTCTACAAATATTAAAAACAAACAGTCTTTTTCTTGCAGACTGCAAACATTAAGTCCACCTCTTTTGTTGCAGATGTGATCTGCAGACTACAGATATTTTCCAGTAGAAAAAACAAACAACACCGAAGAGTATATGTTTTTAATGTCTACAGAATGCCAAAATCAATTAGTGATGGTATATAGCGGTGCTGGATGGTGGTAGTGAGGACAGTGGTGTAGGAGGATGGTGGTGGTGGCGGACAGTGTTGGTGTGGACATGGGTGGTGGTGGGTGATGGTGTTTAATTTTCTACAAACTTTAGAAGACTATAGAAGTGGTTATATCAAGTCTGCACCATGCAGACCTCGTGTAAGACTTTTTAATGAAAAGTCTTCCAAAAAATAACCACTCTACAGACCTTAACGTCTATCTGTGGTATGCGCTGCGTAGACAAAAGAGGTTAGCAAGAGCTTTTATGAAAAAACAAACACCCCCTTACACACAATGACGAGCATAATTTTGATGAGCTTAAAAAACATAAAAAAGTGTTGCAGGACTGTTTAAGGGATGGTCAATATACTTAGTCTCACGATGAGAAGAGTGTTTAGAACACTTAATAGATCAAATAGGGAACCGAGACTTTGGTTATGATACTATGAACACAAGTGTACAAAAGACAGAAACTTAAGAACAACAAAGATGTTTGGTTTTTAGGATTGCAGTATATTGCTTCTCAAGTTCTATTATAAGTGTTATAAAACATAAAAAATAAGTTACAGGGACTTGAAATACTTTATAGTACATCCTATAGCTAGCCATACTTAGAAACCCAGCTAGATACATTTGATCTAGACAACAAAATCAATGTAAAGTCAAAAGACAGATCTACCTTTTGACTAGTGATTATGACATGCCATATCTTACATCCTAATATATTACAAAATGGATAAAAGTACATAAAGTAGAAAATTACAAACTCAAAATCTCAATATACAGTTACAAAAAGAATGGACCATTCACCAACTTATATGTCTTCAGAGTTGCAGCGGAAAGTTGGTTAGCTTTATAAAAAATACACTAGAGAAAGTATGTTCTTCAAAGTCTTCAAAAGAAATTTGTCTTCACTCCATTGGCTTCGGAAGACTTTGTCTTTAAAGCTTCGGAAGACTTCACTTTTGGCTTTAGAAATATTCCTCTTGGCTTTGGAAGGTTTTATACTTTGAATATTTTTTATGCAAGGTGTAAAACTTCCGAAGTAACTTCTACTCTGCACTGAGTGCATGCATGCATAAATGACTTGGTTTGTTTTGGGTGCATGAGCCTTTCAATAAGCCTTACAAGTGTATTATCATTTTATATAGTAATACTATTCTTGTTTTAAAGATAGATACAACTCGTTTTATGTGCAAATTTAATAAAATATAATGTCATATATAACGAACGTTTTAGAAAAATGGGCAAACTTGATATAAGTGGTTATTCGTAAAATACTCCTCTAACAAACTTGTTCCTTATAATTTGATCTCAAATATTGATTAAGGAAATTAATTGTTGAGATTATTTCTTATAATCGTTAGATTTAAAATATTTTTTTTAAACCCTCTTCTTATTTTTATATAGTTTATCTACATAATTTGGTCTTAGATTCTATAGTGCACATATTCATCGAAAGATAACTAGCTATTATTTAATCTAACACCTTCAAACCTTCATATACATAAAATAAAATTTTATTATATCATCAGGTGTTACATATAACGACATACTATAAAGTTTTCCAATCAAAATTTAGGTATTCCTCCAATGTTCATGACATTAACATTGGTAGCAGGCAACTTGTAGCCGATGTCGAGATCTCTAAACACCCTTACCATTTCCAAAATCAACTCGCTTCTTCTTTCCCATCGTTGTGACATATTGTGATGGTTTACCACATGTTTAGGCCACAACACCATGTCCAGCGTATTCATATCCTCCACGCCTTTTACAAATATAACTGGATCGTCAAACCAATAATCGCTCTTTTTTCTCATATATCTAAAAACAGATAACATACAACATAAGATTGACTTATGAGGTCAAATATATTCACTTCTAGATTCTAAATCGATACAATTTTTAAAATTCCAACTAAATGAGTGTATATGAACAATACATAAGTAACAATGTAAGGGAAGAAGTCAAGTGATGTAGTTTGTGTACATACTCATTGATCTTTTTTGTCATTTCCCCTATCTTGTTCTGTGGTGTAGATATGTTGATGGAGAATTCGATCTCATCTCCCATTGCGGGACTACGACTGTAATTACCAATAGGTTTGGTAGCTAACACATGGTTCGGATACATGATTTTTTGATTGTCATGCCTCCTAAAAATTGTGGTAAGAATACTCATCTCGTCCACAATCATCTAAAACCAATAAAACAAGATGGGGGAATCAGTAATGGTAAAATCATGATATAGTTGAAATGGTTGAAGTTTCTGATATAGAGAAAACCAACATGGTTGGCTTACCCTAGAACATGTTTTGTTCACTCTTTATTAATATATAAATTATGTTACTTATAATTACATAATTTTAATGATAATATAATCATACTAATATAATTTTTGTATAAGTATTTTTGGAGGTTGTTTGCACTAAAACTAAATTTTGGGTCGCTTTCAACTCACGTGATGTTATTCCTTTTAAGCTTTACCTTTAAATCGGATTGTTTGAGATAAAAACATAATAAATATTAGCAAATGGTGCAAATTCATAAGTAAACATGTCAAAATACTTTTGAAAACGACCATTTTAAGATAAAACCACAATAGAAATCAATAAATTCATAAGCAAACATATCAAATATCTTACTTGTGCGCCATCCACTTCACAACGATCACCAACATCGTAAGGATGCATGACAAACAAGAATACGATCGACTCAAATACTCCCTTGCCCGTGTTACCAAGTACGTATGCCCCCAAAGCAAGTTGAGTCGTGACAAATATCAAGAAATGGGTAATCGGCACACCACATATAATAAGCCATACAAGCACAATCATAATCGAAACAATCGCGTTCATTATGTGATGAAGATCATCCACTGCTGTTTTTGTATCGTTCACAGATAAAGCTAGCGTCCTCCTTTCTGTATATGCTTCCAACTTCATAAAACGAGAAAATAAACGTGTCACACAAAATATAGATCTTCTTGTTGATGGTTCTAGTCGAAAAAACATTTGATCGAAAAGAAATCGATTACCATCCAATGAATGAAACCGCATTCGGTTATTTTCTTGTTACACATTGATCCGGCAAATAGTTCTTTTACTTTCTCACATTTTTCTTCACCCAACAACTGCTTCAAATCTTCGATTGTGATATACCTATTTAAATTCATAAATCACCAAAACCAATGTCAAACCATGTTAAATAGAGATAACAAGACATGCATAACTATATACATTACATTAGGATATATCCCAATATATTACATGGGTTAAATAAAGATTGACTTAAAAATATCTTATTTTTTATCAAATAAATCGTTGCTTAAAAACGATTTTTTTAAAAAGAAAAACATGTTTTAAATACAACTTTTATTTTTTTAAAATATTAATTTTAAAATATCTCATAATGTAAGAAAAGTTCAGTTATTTTAGAAAAAAAATTATAGTTTTGAAAAGGTGTATTTTTTAATGAGAGTGAGATTATTACCCCGATTGACGACTCACGCTTCGGAATATTTCACGAGCAAGACGTTTTTCACATTCGTGTCTATCACGTAGGGAGTATTCGTCCTCGTCCTCCTCATCCGAACGAACGGGTAGATCCTCGTATTTTGTAGACAAACACGGTAAATCTCCCGCTTGTACAATTTCTATCATCCGTCTCACTTTTAGTCCTGTTACTTTATTCTTTTTGGGCACCCGACTAGATAACATACTATGACCACATGGCTCCTCTCGGGTTCTCCCCTTAACTAGATCCCCACCGAGCTTCTTGATCACATACTGCTTGTATAACGATATTCTAATACGTCTAAAGAACGATATCAAATGGAAAGAAGCTGTAAGGACCTTAACTATAATCGTCTTTAAAAGCCATATTAGCACGCCCACGAGTAAACATACCATAACTTTCTTTAAACCACGAGGAACGTCATTTTTGTGCGCCATGATGAAATGTGACGCGATCATGACTAAACTCAACCAAATAACGTTCTGGATCGATTGCCTTATCCCATACACGATGTACAAAACGCCTATTCTTAAATAAAAATTGGACTCGACTAGTGACACCACTACTTGTACAACCCGATATGAGATTAACCGCCCACAAATAATCACTAACACGAGTAGTTCCCATTTCCATATCGGAACATCCCACATTTCTTGTGTTTTCAAACGGGAAATCGAAAGTGTGCATACGATTAAAGCTAGAAGTAACAGAAGAAATACGCGTTGAGTGATTCGTAGACAACGGTTTCTCTTTGTGTGACACGTTTCTTCAATGTGGCAGTTGATATTGAAATCATCCTCCGCGAACCACATGTAGTCTTTCTCGGGACCGGACTTCCTTTTCGATGCCCCTTCTTGATCAAGAGGTGGACTACAACTATGTGCTTGCGAAGGACATTGAGGTGCATCATCTTTGACCGTGACAAGAGCCTCATTCAATGAGCTGTTAATTGAGCTTGCAAACCTAGTCATTTTAAGATCTACTTGAAAAAAAGACATCATTCTTGTTGTCTTTATAGGACCTAGAAACCGCGAATCAAAAGTAAGAATCACACTTTCTGACACGACATGAACACAACAAGAACAATTAGGTTTTAGGTGGTCATGTCTACTCTATTTAGTTAAACATATTTAGTTAAACATATTGTGCTTAGGTTGACTTTTTAACCGGTTTAATTAAATGGTCTAGTTTGTATTGACCTGGTTAATATCGGTCATTACAACCAGCCAACCCGTTTTATCTTAAAATTAATATGTTTACAACTTGATTATAACCCATTTACAATCTCTCAACCCGTTGAATAAGCACAAGCTATGTTAAGGTTTACCATCAATGTTGTTAAGACCGGATCGGACCGGCCGGTCCGACCGCGAATTGGGGGCTGGTCCGGTCCGGTCTGGTGTGACTCGTTTTGAACTGGTCGAACCGGCCAATTCGTCCCGAACCGCTGGTCGGATCGGGAAACCGGACCGGTTCGGACCGGTTTCCTTTTTTTTAATTTAATGGGTAAAAACGGAGTGTTAAACCATAAATTAGTACGTCGGATATACAAATATAGTTAAGTTTTATATATAACTATAAAATATATATATATATATAAATCATATACAAATTACTTATATTTAATTACATATATAAATATAAAATATAGTTAAATCCGGTCCAACCGGTCCGACCACCAAACCAGTAAGACGTCCGATTCGACGTTCGATCCGGTTTTAAAAACATTGTTTACCATCCTGTTTTTTTAATTTGTGGGCCTTATTTAATTTGTGGGTTCATGAGAATTTGATTCGTAGAGAACCACCAAGCAAGAAACACGATTGTCATGAAGAGCCCACGTATGTGTTTAAATCAATCATGTTTGCAATCTTGCTAGAATAAATTGAAATTACAGCATAAGAACCAAGCTTTTTTTTTTTAATTATTAATGGGAATAATATTGGGACCAAATCAATCACTTTATATATTATTTAATAACTTCTTCGTCAAAACATACCAACGCTCAAATCAACAAATATTGGTATAAGAATATTAATCCATGATAATAGCATTTGTGGAAATATGATATGATCTGTCAATTTCAACTTTAGTTTATTTTTAATTTTATTTTATATATTGTTCTAATAAAATTTTGTTTTAGTTGCGATTAAATGGGTTTGGATTGATTTTATGCTAGCTGTGAACATGAAAGTAGTGAACTTGAACAAGCTTGCATGCCTAAGGCCGGGCTAAAGCTAGGCATGCAACACACGTGGACCGACATAAAAGATTGCTAATGTTTCTATAAGTGAAAACTTCTCACGTTTATTCTATTGATCCTTCCATCATCTTCATCATTGCAGGTCAGGGATTTACATGTGTTATGAGTTAGGAGAGGTGGACTACATACATAAGAAATTTTGTACGATTATTGTTATATCATACAAACAATATGTAGAATCTACAAAATATAAATAATGAACAATATTAAGGGAGACTATAGTTAATTAAGGTTTCGTATTTTAGAATTAAACGAATAAGGTATAATAATCTTTAAATGAACAAATACAAACAAACACAAATGAATATAAACGGACAAACATAAATTAACACATTGTCGATATGTTCACGAACATAAATTAACAAACACAACCTCTATTTATGTTTGTTCATTTAACTAGAAGAATATAAATGAACTTCCCGTCGAAAGGTTCGGGAACTGTTCGCTGAACGTTCATTTCGTTTGTATCTCTAAGCATAAGCTCATTTGAGATTTCTGTAACAACTTGGTTCCTTTAGTTGTAGTAATACACAATGGTGATCGTTACTTTGTTGCAATTTGAACTTTGTTAATTATAGTCGTGACAATGACCTACTAACCTTGCATTCATATAAGCTTAGATTGATGTCATTTGATGTTGGGTATGAGAGCGGTGTTGATGATAATATACTCAGTTGAGCCTCAGTCTTCAATTCATGTTGTGTTGTTGGGTATTATGACTCCATCGTAATCACATAGTTGAAATGGTGATGGTTGGGAGTGTATTGTTTTGCTCTCTACGTTGTTCGGGACGTTTGGAAATTAGTCAGTTATATAGTTTTGATTGTTGATAGCTGATGACAAGTAAAATGCAGATGGTGTGTTCATCGTTTTGACGATATAAATATTTGTTTGCAGCCACAATGAATTGTCGTTTTTGAGCTTCTAAATAGAGTTTTATCCTCTCGTGTCAATGATGATGAACGAGTGTTCCGTCCTAGACAACTAGATCGTAATCCTAAGACATATTATATTGTGTTTTCTCTAGTTAGGGTTTTACGTTAAACCCTCGACACAAAACCAAATAAACTCTCAAACTCACCACAACCAGCGTCAATGGAGAATCAAACCCTAGTACCACCACCGTCAACCACCACCACCACCACCTCCACCTCCGGCGACGAAGACGACCGCAACACCACCACCTCACCGGAGAAACCCCCCAGACACAAACGTCAAAAAGTCGCCATTCTCTTCGCATACTGTGGCGCAGGCTATCAAGGCATGCAAAAGAACCCCGGAGCCAAAACCATCGAAGGCGACCTCGAACAAGCGCTCTTCTTCTCCGGCGCCATCCCTGATCACGATCGAAATTGCCCCAATCTTTACGATTTCGCTCGATCTGCACGAACCGATAAGGGCGTTAGCGCCATTGGTCAAGTAATTTCCGGCAAGTTCTACGTCGACCCACCTGGGTTCATCGATCGATTGAACAATAACTTGAGTTCCCAGTTTCGTGTCTTCGGGTATAAGCGTGTGACAGCATCGTTCAGTGCGAAGAAGTTCTGTGATCGACGGAGGTATGTTTACTTATTACCAGGTTTTGCACTTGACCCCTCATCGCATCGTGATCGAGAGAGTGTGTTGGTTAGTGTGGGCTCCAGTAACGAGCTTGTTAAGTGTTTGGAGTGCTCGGAGAGAGGGCGGAAGGTGTTTCGGGCCATCGGTGGAGCTCGGGTTCATTCAGGCATTTCGTCGAACACCTTGAGTGCATTGTCTGATACTGATAATAAGAATGAAAAGATTACATTTTTAGACAATGGGTGTGGTGATAATTCGAATTTAGATGATGTTAATGGTGTTGGCAATGGTGAAGGTGGGACTGGTGTTGTGAAAGAGAGTGTGTTTAGTTATGGTGATGAAGAGAGGGTGAGGTTTAATAGGGTTCTGAAACAGTATGAAGGGACTCACAATTTTCATAATTTTACTACGAGGGTAAAGGCGAGTGACCCGTCTGCTAATCGGCGCATTATCTCGTTTCATGCTGACACGAGTGTTGTGGTTGATGGGATAGAGTTTGTGAAATGTGAAGTTGTTGGGCAGAGCTTTATGCTTCATCAGATAAGGAAGATGATTGGTGCTGCTGTTGCTGTTATGAGGAATTGTGCTTCAGAATCGTTGATTCAAACTGCTTTACAACAGTTAGTTCTTTCATTGATAATTTTTGTATATAGTAGTCTTCTTTTGTTGGGAGTTTAGGAGTTATTCATTTTATGATCTTAACTTTACAAAAACAAGTATCTAAATACCCAAAGATTTAAAATTGCTATGAAATGATTCATGTTAAAGTGTAAATATTGCTGTTCAGTGGTACTTTTTAGAAACTTTATAATCACTACTAGAGGTGGTAGTTTCGGCCTTTTACTTGTAAACGTATCTATTTGGTTATGCTTTATCTGCGATTAATCCAACACGTAAAATATAAAGAAGTTAGCTTTATCTAAAAAACAAAATGTCAATGCAGGGAGCGTGATTTATGGGAATAAGGGGCGATGAGCTAGTTTTACTGTTTATTTTAATGTCATAAGGTATGCATAGAGGCCTTTTCATATGTTAAGTTCATATAATGATTATAATCATATGACATTATCGAAGTTAGGATCTGGTAATTTGCTTCCAAAAGCAATGTTGCTAGTTTTAAATGTTGGTGTCTGTTTTTTTTACTCTGTATAATCAGAAAATCATAATCATAACCAGTTATGCCCAATATAAATAGGCCCTTTAATTGTTCTCTAACCTGTTTTCTATGATGATTTTAGGGATGTTAAAATCAACGTGCCTACAGCTCCTGAAGTCGGTTTATATTTGGACGAATGCTTTTTCTCATCATATAACCAGAAATGGAAAGATACTCATGAAGAAGTGTCGATGAAAGCTTATGCAGAAGAAGCTGAAGAATTCAAATTAAAACATATTTATCCTCACATTGCATCAACCGAGCATAAAGAAGGAGCCGTTGCTATTTGGCTGCATTCATTGAACCACCGAAATTATCCAGATTTAGGCCCCAAGAAGAACAGTGGAGCAAATGAGGTCTCGGGAACTCATACCGAAGAGACAACCAGGTGAGTCAACTCACTATTCTCGACTTCTCGTTGCATTTGAATGTTAATTTTATCAGTTATGTGTAGGAATTAAGTAGATCACCTTCTTGTGACAGGTGCAGTCGAGATGCTTCAAATTACCCGAGCCACATTTCACCAAGTTGTTTCATCCGGCACCCTCTACATCATTATGAAAGACCAACCGTTCTCGAGATCGATTTAGAGCATCTTGCAACCGCTATGAAGAATCGTCTGAACCTGGTTCTACCTTTCGTTCAAGAACTCCGCAATCACTACAATTGTGAGACCGAGAACGCGATTACAGACACCATAATTTCTGATGTTAACATGATGGTTGACACTGCAATGGCGGTCACATACAACCGGCTGCGTTACATCCTCGAGAGTCATGAACCTACTGTTTATGTTTCTCAGATGAACCCCCGGTCGCCTCTTAGCAACAAGTACAAGTTTCCTGCCTATATCTCATTTGTTCTCGGTAGCATCGGCCCCCTTCGTGTTATGGATGGTCCTCAAGACATGCTTATTGTATATGCCACGTCATCCGACAGGAGTCAAACGTACGGCCGTGCCCAACATTTTGACTTTAACAGTGCTCAGTTCTTCCGCCTCATCGATAATCTAGCAGCTATCGGTGTACCACTTGCACCTATCGATATTAAGGGAAGCAGTCGTGAGGGGTCGTTTTTCCCCACCATCCTCCCGGATCGTAAAAATGGTTTATGGGAGTTCACCGCCACATGCCATCACTCTCACTACGAGCTTCGGGATATTGTGAGTGCGTGGTTGACTCTAAATGATGATCTTGCCCATCGGGCTTTTCCAGATTGCAGTTTGAGGATCGAGTGTTGCACGGAGGCTGACATTGTCAAGGCGGTTATTGCATCGCGCCCCGAGGGTGTTCCAGATGATGTGGACGGGGCTACGGCTCCTGCTCGGCCAGTTGGTTTAAATCTAAATGTGAATGCTTTCGGGGTACGACAGACGGTTCCCACCGAGGGCAGTAACTCGGGGGTTTCGGGTGCGGTTTATATAGTAGGACGAGGCGCTACACGCTATTATTGCACTTCACTTGCTCGAGACTTGAATGAATATGAAATGAGTACGTTATTGCGTGAATATATATTAAGACATGACACATCGTACACAAGTCCAAGTTCTGGGACAAAGATTATGCCTTATACATGAACAACATTATTATCATTATTGTTTATAATTTGTTAGATTGTTATTGTTTGATATTATCTTTATTATAGCTTATAAGGTTTAATATAAGGCTAATGCAATCCAAACACCCAAAGTCTCTCCTGCATGCATGTACAAGTATACTGAATTGAAATGTTTCGGAAGTTTCACACCCTGCATTAAAAAATATTTGAAGTGTGAAATCTTCTGAAGTAAAAAATGAAGTCTTTCGAAGCTTAAGAAACAAAGTCTTCCAAAGCCAACTCTTGAAGAGAGATGTCTTCCGAAGACTTTTCAACACATGTTTTATCTGATGTAACTTTTTCATAAAGCTGGACACTTTCCGTTGCCACTCTGATAAGACACCAACTTTACATAAGTTGGTGAAATGTCCATGTTTTTAGTAACTGTACATTGAGGTCTTGAGTCTGTAACTTTTTATTGTATGTACTTTATCATTTTTGTAATATATTAGGATGTAAGCTATGGCATGTCATGATCACTAGTCAAAAGACAATCTGTCTTTTGACTTTACAGTGATTTTGTTGTTATTTAGATAATGTATCCAGTTGGTTTTCAAAGTACGGTCGGTTGTAGGTTATAGTATAAGCATCTCTGGTCCTTCTATTTTATCATCCATTACTTTGTAAATATTTGTAAGGAACTAGAGAGTAATATACATCAACTTTAAAAACCAACTATTTGTGTTGTTCTTGTTCTGTCTTTTGAATACTTGTGTTTCTTAGTACTCAATTAAACTGGTTTCTAGTTCCCCATTTGATTTGTTAAGTGTTGTTGCACACTCTTCTCTTTATGTTGTTGTGTTGTAAGCTAGTACCCTTAAAAGGTCCTGCATTTGGTATTAAAGCATTCCAGTCTCTTGATATAAGATCTCACCATCTCTCACACACACAAAATACTTAACATCTCAAATGGCAGCTATTTTTAAAGTTGATATAGAAACTACAACCATGACAAAGTCCCCACTGATCACTCTTGATGACTTTGACACTTGTGTCAAAGAATAAAAGCCTTTATCAAGTCTCTAGACTCAAGAATGTGGGAGTTTACTGTACCTTACATAACAAACACCTCTTCATGGTGGATGTATGATGAAAATAGAAGAGATCTTATCATTCAAAGAGTTCAAGAGCAGCAAGAATTCTTCAACTTTCAGACTTTGAACTTCTATGAAAGTCTTGACCTTATTAGCATGTCACTTGTTAACCAAAGCCAATCTAGACAAGCTAACAGGCTGGCTCAAAGGATTCAAGACAAGATCACTATAGAGTTCAGTTTCAGAAAGAGACTAAGGCAATCAGACAACATCATTGGTCAACTGGATGTTAAGCCAGACCCTAAGATTAGTTTCATAGGGGAAACCTTGACTGAAGGCCTACTGGTAAAACCTGAGAACCCTGTCTCACCATCAACTGCTACAGAGATTCATTTCTTTGATGAGACACCTGCTGGTGAAGGTGCATCTCAACCTCTCTCTGGCTAGAGTTTGGAAGCTACACCAAGCAATGAAGGCCAAAGCTCTCTCCACCCTGAGTCATAAAGGTCTGTGAGTGACAAAGGAAAAAATATGACTTCTGAGGAGATTGAGAAGGAGGAGAGAAAGAGGAAAAGGAAGCTAAGGGGAGAAAGTTCCTTACTAGGTCTGCAAGAATCATGGAAGCTGCTATCAGGGCTGCTCCCAGGCCAAACACTCAGGATGATGAGTTAAGGGCAGTCAGGATCAACTGACTTACAGACTAAAAACTATGCCATTGATAATATTATCTCCCTCCCTATAGATGAATTAAATGAACTGTCTGACATAGAATTGTTAAAGAAAAGAAAGGAGGTAGAGGATGCAAAATTACTTCTTTAAATCAAAGAAGAAAGAAGACATAAAAGACTCTACAAGCATGTGCCTACTCTTTCCCCAGTTCAAGAAAGTCCTGTACAAAAGGATGTGGCTCAACAAGAACCTC
This sequence comes from Flaveria trinervia, assembly GCA_025506515.1. NCBI lineage: Eukaryota > Viridiplantae > Streptophyta > Magnoliopsida > Asterales > Asteraceae > Flaveria > Flaveria trinervia. The sequence continues at coordinate 99,503,747 of CM046450.1, forward strand.
AGGTAGACAAAGAAAAGGATATGATCAACATGACAACTACCTGAGTGCCATATACCTCTATCGGGCTGAGGCACTTTTTTCCCTTACCCTTTGATTACATTGAGTTTGAGTATCTCAAACAGCTTGAACTTGAGATAGTCAAAGAAAGAAAGATCACTAAGGGGAATTTAAGGGAAGAGGCTGCAAAGTCAAGAGCCATTATCCAGAAAAACATGAAGAAATTTGCTGATAGGTAGAGGATGATGAGCTTCTTGAAGCTGTATGGATTTTTCGGAAGTAGACTTGGTCCTATGTCTTTATCCACTATGGATGAGCACATTAGAGTGATCAAGTAGAAGATTCAAAGAGGTGAACTTGTTTACTTACACTCCCCACCAAGTTAGGTCCCTCAGAAAGTGGAGATTAAGGTTGAACCATTTGAGACAACACAACCTGAGTCTCCTGTTGAGCCTTAGCAAACTTCCATTTCTGATCCACAGCAGGGGTCAGTACCTTCTCAATTTGAACCTGTAAGAAAGGAAGACCCAACTGAGAAAGAAAAAGAAGATCAATCAGGTGTTGCATGTCAGTCTTCTCAGTTAAAAAGTTCAACGAGGAGAAAAAAGATGGCCTCTAGACTAAGGCCAAATAAGAAGAAGAAAGAAGCATCCACCTCCAAATCTCAGGATGAGTCAGAACATCCTAAGGATGTGTAACAAAAGGATGCTCCACCAACTCCAATTCAAATAGCGCCTCTAGCATTAGGAAGACCCATCTTGCCTTGGACATACACTACAAATCCAGAAAGATGGCATGTTATCAGAGATCAAGGTGTTGAAAATGTCTACACATGGCAAGACATGTTCAATCTGCTTCTGCATGATCTCTTTGACATGAGAAGACACTTTGAGAGTCTGAGTGATCCTGATGATCTTATGAAAAAAAGGATGGTTATCATCATGATGAGGACTGTAAATATCTTAAGTATTCAAGTGTTTTGGTAGCATCAACCTAGAGGAAGTTTGTAAGGTTTAATATAAGGCTGAAGCAACCCAAACACTTAAAGTCTCTCTAGTATGCATGCATAAGTGTATTGAAGTGGAATGTTTCGGAAGTTTCACACCCTGCATTAGAAAATATTTTAAGTGTGAAATCTTCTGAAGTCAAACATGAAGTCTTCTAAAGCTTCAGAAACAAAGTCTTCCGAAGCCAACTCTTGCATACAGATTTCTTTCGAAGACAGATTTCTTCCGAAGACTTTTCAACATATGCTTTATCTGATGTAACTTTTTTATAAAGCTGGATCACTTTCCGCTGCCACTCTGATAGACACCAACTTTACATAAGTTGGTGAAAGGTCCATACTTTTGGTAACTGTACATTGAGGTCTTGAGTTTGTAACTTTCTACTTTATGTATTTTATCATTTTTGTAATATATTAGAATGTGAGCTATTGCATATTATGGTCACTAGTCAAAAGACAATCTGCCTTTTGACTTTACATTGATTTTGTTGTTATCTAGATAATATATTCAGCTGGTCTTCAAAGTATGGTCGGCTCAAGGTTATAGTATAAGTATCTCTGGTCCTTCTATCTTATCATCCATTACTTTGTAAACACTTGTAAGAAACTAGAGAGCAAAATACATCAACTTTGAAAACCAACTATTTGTGTTGTTCTTGTTATGTCTCTTGAATACTTGTGTTTCTTAGTTCTCATTTAAGCTGATTTCTAGTTCACCATTTGATCTGTTAAGTGTTGTTGCACACTCTCATGTTTGTGTTGTTATGTTGTAAGCCAGTACCTTTAAACGATCCTGCATAGCTAATATAAGATCATGGGGTATGGTTTAATGCTCTATTAATTCTACATACGCGATACATGTTTAAAGAAAATAGTTTAACATCTCTTAATTTCATCGTACCCATTTTATAAAATATTATTCATCTACTTTACATTCTCACTCTTTAAAGCTTTTCACTTCATACTTGTTAATCCCCTAATGCCCACCCTCTGCAACTCGTTAATGCCCCCATTTGGGCAGTGTTTAACGCCCTCCACGGGCCACATAAGCAATAACACCCTAGGCTGTTGGGGTATGTCGTCCTACCATAACTTAAGAAAAATAAACGATAATATACCATTTCAATTTTACACCTATTGAGCTTTTACAATCCATCATTCATCCTCATCCCTATAATTATATTAAAAACATCTATTTATTTCTCATTTTCAATTAAATAATATTTTTTATATTTTTACTATTATCTTTTTTATTTCATCAACTCAAAATACTTTTAAAAATATTAAAAAATTATGAGGGTTGTACTGTGATTTCTCAAATATGATAAATCACGGTACAACCCCCGAACTTTTTTTTATACTTCACTCACAACCACTCATAATCATCCCTTATAATATAAAGCACTTATTCACATAAAATTACGGAACGGGCTATGAATGCTCTTACGTATGACTAATAGTACCACAACAACCTTCTATTATCTCAATTACTAGTTTAGAATCCCATGTGATACACCGATTAAATAGATGAAAATATCAAATATTTTGTAAAAATTAAAATAAATATAAAACTAATTTTTCAGATAAAATATGATTGATTTACGTAAAAATAAGTACTTCAAATAGGGCAACAATAATATAGTTTTAGACTTCTTTTATGGAAATTATTTTTTATTTTGCTTTTTAAAATTTTTTTATTTTTTAAACCATCCTTATAATATTTAAAAACTCTTTTTAATAAGTTTGTGTTTAAAAAAGTGTTAAGAAAACTTTATATTTTATATTCTTTTTGTTGTTTGCTATATATAAAAACCTATAACTTTTAATTTTTACAATACATATTTTTTATTATGTAAATGTTTTAAAAAATATAATTAGTATCTACTATTATCATTTATTAGGAGAGAGATGCGGGAAAACAAAAATGAAAAAGCTTAATATTTGACAAGTGGCACTTCAAAACTTTCTTTTATATATATTGATCGATAGATTAACTTTTCTTTAAAACTTTTCTTTACATACATATATTCACACAACAATATAATATCATAAAAACATAAAAATATCATAATATTTAGTTTCCTTGATAATATTAAGAATTTGTTTATTTATATAATTAATTTTGAAATTAATTTGACTTGTAGGGTAAAAAAACATTAGGGGTACCCGCCGGTGTGACTGGCAAGTTCTCCCCAAGATTCCAGCCTACGCCCCTACCTGCCCCTAGAAGTTGTTATGTTTCTCAGAACCCGCCAATGCCACCTACGAGTTTTGAGATGGATTTGACACTTGAGAGAACCCGCCAATGGGACCGGCGGGTTCTTTGTGATTAGGGTTTCTGGTCGATAATATAAACCCATCCAACCCATCAACTATCTCATTATCTCGAATCCTCAAACGAAAAACCAAAACCTTCTCAAACAACACTATCTTCACTTAAAAAAACTCATCCTCAAACAACTTAAACGAAAACCTTTTCAAACCAATAAATTTCATCATGTCTAGACCTTATTTTATCCAAATATACTAGGGTGGTAATGTTTTCTTTGTGAACGGAAATATTGTGTGTGATGCTTCTACCAGAAGTACCACTATTGTTCTTCAAATTATGATGCTCACTAATCTCATAGCCATCTTCATTGTCGGTTGATTCATCACGTAACGGAACAGATTCAATATCTTCACTTCTTTGTGAACCATCATTGTCCGAGTTATCAAACCCTCCGTGTTCATTTTCATTTAGATCAACATTTGATTGATGATTTTAAATATACCTCATGTTAAAATTTCTTGACGAACCGACATGATGATCACGTGAACTTGCATTGCCTGGAAAGGTAGTAACTGTTTGTTCAGGTGATTCGAATACAAAAAACACTCGTAGGAGATTCATACAATTTGATTGTTGGAGTGACATTATTGGATCCAAACTTACGTGAATATTTCCAATGAAATTTTCCAAGTAATTTGTCAATTGATACAATATTTCAAGACTCGAGTCATTAAAAATTTCGGATGTTTAAGAAAAACCACCGTATGTGTAAAATAGTTTGAACTTCAAATTATAATATTCTTGTGAAAGTTGAAGATGATCGTAAATTAAATCAACAAACGCTTCGTACGAAATTTTTTGAAAAACAATAGTGGTACTTTTGGTAGAAGCATTCATCACACATAACATTTCCGTTCACAAAAAAAACATCACCACCACAGTATATTTGGATAAAATAAGGTTTAGACATGATTAAATTTGTTGGTTTGAAGAGGTTTTTGTTTAAGGATGAGTTTGTTTAATGAAGATAGTGTGGTTTGAGAAGGTTTTGGTTTTTCATTTGAGGATTCGAGATTGTTGATGGGTTGGATAGGTTTATATTATCGACCAGAAACCCTAATCACAAAGAACTCGTCGGTCCCATTGGCGGGTTGTCTCAAGTGTCAAATCCATCTCAGAACTTGCCGGTGGCATTAGCGGGTTCTGAGAAACATAACAACTTCTAGGGGCAGGTAGGGGCATAGGCTAGAATCTTGGGGAGAACTCGCCGGTCACATCGGCGGGCACCCCTAATGTTTATTATTTTTTTACCCTACAAGTCAAAATAATTTCAAAATTAACCCTATAAATAAAAAAAATCTAATATTTATGGTTTTAAAAAATTTAAATTTTCAAGATCCAAATCCACTAAAGCAAGACCAATCCCTCACCCACCACCAGGTTTTTCTTACGTGGCCTCCAAGAAAAACCCGTGAGCTACCAACAAACCGGTGGCACCGTTCATTTACCAATCTACCCCCAACCCATCTCTCAACGCAACACATTTTCACCTTTACCAAGGGTAATTCCGTCTCTTCACTACTCATGTGATCCACAGATCCAATATAAATACCCCCTATTCTTATCTGTGAGCTCAATATCTCATTCGTTATATCCATCGGAGTTTTTGATATTTTGTTGTGATTTTTGATCGGAGATGGGCCGTAAGTTCTTCGTCGGTGGTAACTGGAAATGCGTAAGTCTCCGATCTCAGTTATTCTTGTAAATCTATCAAAATATGAACATGAATTTGATATCCTTTTGGACTGTTGGTGATGATTTAGTCAGATTCGTTGTTGATGAACTGTAAGGTTTTGTGATTGTAAATGCTTTGTTTTCAGTGTGTCGAACTGTCGATTGATATGTATTTTTTAGTTCAGTTGGCGGATTTGTGTTTGATGAACTCGTTTGACTTCACAGTGTACTGTGTTTGAATGTTTGATCGTAGGTTTTGTATCGTCAACGTATAAGTAGATCTGTGTTTCGAGTTCAGTAACTCTACAGTAGTCGTATCGTATTGAGGCTTAGCTGATTCGATCGTTGATAGGCATAAGTTGAATTTGAAACTAGATCGAGGAAATGATTACTGGATGTCTGGATGGAATATGTATTACTTAATCAGTACTGATTTGTTGATCTGCTTGATGATCTTGTCGTATTTATGCTTAGTTCTGTGGTTCTCTTGAAATTTGTGAGATTATAACCTCTATGGTTGAACTGTTGAAGTTGTTAACTGATCAGTGAGGTTGTAGTGGATTTGTAAATGAAAATGATCGAAATAAATATATATGGAATTTTAGTTTGAGTTTTTAGCAATTTGATGAAAAGTTCGTCTAGTTTTTGTAAGAGTGTAACTGAAAGAGGATTACAATGGAGGTATGGTCCTCATTCCTGGAATGTTTATGTGGTATAAATTTTGGTGTTTTCTTTTTAGCATTAGGATCTATTTTGTTTGATAAGATATGGAATGTGATAATTTAGATGAAAGTTGAAATCTGATTTTGCTCATGATAATTAATTGGTAGAATGGAACTACTGAGGATGTGAAGAAGATTGTGTCAACACTTAATGCTGGTGAATTGCCATCCACTGACATTGTTGGTAAGTAGTTGCATTGTACTCAGCTTTGTGAATTTGTTCATTGGTATCATGTTATCTTGGTCATCATCTATTAAAATATGCTTTATTGAGTTAATCTGATCTGACTCATGAGACGGAGAAGGGTGGGTGGATTGTTGAGTATTGAAAATCTTAAATATAAGGTTTCCTCCGTTTATAAATAATTAGTTTTATGTCTGTTTTGAGTTCATCTACTGTTTCTTGTAATGTATTTGCATTATTGAATTTTTAATGCTTAACAACCTGTTATTCTTGCAGAGGTGGTGGTGAGCCCTCCTTTTGTGTTTCTTACTACTGTTAAAAGTGAATTGAGGCCCGAGATCCAAGTTGCAGCCCAAAATTGCTGGGTTAAGAAAGGTGGTGCATTCACTGGTGAAGTTAGGTATGTCCCATCGTATCATTTGCAGTTCATTTCTAGCCTAACCTTAATTCTCACATTAGTGTTTCTTTAGTTTTATCTATGATTATATCATCAATGTCGAATATATTCTAGTATATTTTCCTTGTTAAAGCTCCGCTTATCTCATCTGCAAGTAGATGACCGTGCTTGTGTTATTCATTTCAATTATATATTATATATTATATATTATAGTGGCATAATATTAGGGGCACACGTTACCCTTATTTTAATTGTCATTTTCAATCTCACTTGAAATTCTGAAGTTGGTTTTCTATATGTGTAGTGCTGAGATGCTTGCCAATTTGGGTGTCCCTTGGGTCATCCTAGGTCATTCTGAAAGGAGAGCCCTATTGAATGAAACAAATGAGGTACACTTTCTCTTGAAAAGCTTATAACTATCGTAAGCAAATCAAGTTAAGCATGGTTGTTTTCTTTTAATTCAGTTTGTTGGAGACAAAGTTGCCTATGCTCTTTCTCAAGGTTTGAAGGTGATTGCTTGTGTTGGAGAAACTCTTGAGCAGCGAGAAGCTGGAACCACCATGGAAGTTGTTGCTGCACAAACCAAGGCAATTGCTGGTATTTAGCTAAACCTACAACTGCTGCATAGAAAACCATCTTAGTTTAAGTTTTGTTAGATATGATGAGTAACTCACCCAGTCACCCTCACATTTAGTTTTACTCTTTACATAGATGTGGCTTTTACGACTCATTTGTTATAAATGTCTTGATTCAGGTTAACATATTGTAACAGATCAAATCGACCTAGTCAAACAAAAAAATAGCTTAAAGTGAAGTCACTTGAAAGTTGGTCAATGGGTATTTTTAATGAATAAAACCTTTTAAATCATTTGATTCAAAGAATAAATTATGATTAAAGTAAAATTGTTCTGTTCCTATATTTGACATCCTAATTGTATTTTAAGTTCTAATATTTTTTGGACGAATTTTACCTGTCCTTTTGCCATCTCTACTTTATAGTCTGATTTTTTATATAATACCCAGCTATTACTTTTTGTTTTAGTGCTCTGCCTTGTAACAAGTAAGGCCATTTTCATTGTGACACATGTATTCCAAATTTATTTGCTTTTTATGGATCGAGTGAATGTATTTGTTTTTTATATTGGTAAAATTTTTTATGCAGACAAAATCTCAAGTTGGGACAATGTGGTTTTGGCTTATGAGCCTGTTTGGGCTATCGGAACCGGAAAGGTTGCAACTCCGGCCAGGCTCAAGAAGTAAGTGTGCCCTAAATTAGTTTCTATATATAATATAGTGACATAAACCAGTGTTGGTACTGTCTCCAAACAGGATATATGCATGTGCTACACTATTCTTGGTGTAGCATAAAAAAGAATTGTCATATATCAGTCGCTCTTCATATGTATGTATTTATATGTTATGCATACATATATAGATCTATATGCATACATGGATATATACATAATTAACATCATGCATAGATACATGTGTTTATTATGTATAGATTTGGTGTGTCGATAGCTGTATTATGTTTGAGACGATTTAAATTGCATTTCTAAAGTTCCCATGTTACAGGTACATGCAGGACTGAGGAAATGGTTTGAAGAAAACGTCAGTGCTGAAGTTGCTGCTACAGTTAGGATTATCTATGGAGGTATCTTTATACTTTGCTCATGCAACTTAATGTGGTCTCTCCTGTATTCCTTTGAGTCTAGAGGGTCTGTTTGGTCTGTTCACATCTTAGATTCCGTTATTTATTTCATTTAAAAATGGTAAGCATGAATTATAGGCCATGATAATGACCACCATAAAGTAATAATATTGCTCATATGGGGGTGTTTGGATATGTGTTTTGAAATCCATCATGTGATATTGAATAGTCACCAAACAATTAATCCGCTTATACTCTAGAAAAAAAATGTGGATTATTAAACAAAATAATAGACAAATTGAACAAAAAGGACATTCTTATACATTGTTGAAGTATTCAAATTTATGACACTTCATACTTTTACCAACTATGAAGGTATTTTCCCTAGAAATTACTTATGAATTTATTTTGTATGATTGTAGAATTTATACTTTTGTAATAGGGGGAAAGGATTAAATGAAAACTGCCATTTTAAAAGAAAACTGTGAAAACTCCCTCTAGGCAAACACATGGAATATATATATATATATAATATATATATATATATATATATATATATATATATATATATATATATATATATAATCCCCAAGGAACGAAGATCTTGACGAAACAAGTTACATATATGTAACTTGTATGAGTTACATATACACGTAACCCATAGTTGCACATATATAACTCGTAGTTACATATATGTAATACATGGTTTTCACAGTTTTCAATTATAAATGGCTTTTAAGGGATCTCTCCCCTATGTAATAGTATTATTAAACTGTGAAAAGAGTTTAAAAAAAGATGGTAAATACTTGATCCGAATATATCTTGAATTAGTGGTATGGAACTGATTATTTCATCCCTAATAATCACAATCACTTGATTTAAATTTAATAAAGATGGAGTATTACGAATTCGAGTAGCAGTTATCTTTTGCAACATTTAAATTTAATAAAAACTGATGCAACATTTAAATTTAATAAAAACTGAGTATTACGAGTTCAAGTTGCAGTTACCTTATGCAACAGTTTTATAACACTACTACAATTATCAGAACACAAATGAGTCTTTATTTTGTATGTTGGTTTACTTGAAACCTGAAACAGACAACAAGAAAAACAACATTGAATGAAAAACCAAAATAAAAAATAAAAATAAAAAGGATCTCTAATTTTTTTTTTGTGTACAAACTCTTAATCACATCGCAGGATCTGTGAGTGGTTCCAATTGCAAGGAGTTGGCAGGGCAACCAGACGTTGATGGTTTCTTGGTTGGTGGAGCTTCTCTCAAGGTAACTGTCACCCTGATACGGGCCGGGTTAGAAAACGGGTTAAAGTGGATGGTTTTTTGTATGTCAAAGTGGGTTGGGTTAGGTCAAGCCGAAACCATACTCTTATTGTTCCAAATTGGCTACAAAGTTGCAGTATGTGATATTGTGATTAATAACTTAATTTTTTATAAACTAAATTAGGAGGTTTTTTATGCATTATGGGTCAAACATGTTGAAAGAGCCCCAGATCAAATGCTTACAAATCTCATACATCCTTTTATCAACAAAATATGATACATAACCTTTTTAGGGCTATATATGAAATATCTCCTCTATGCCTGTATAGAAAAGCTACCCAATTACCCAACCCGCTGGAACAACCCATATTTGTGACCAAATTGCTAAGAGTTTTGCGTATTTTTCATCTTTGTATTATGTGGCAAAGTCGAACAAACAACGCAATTCTTATTGGTTTCTTCTTGTTTGTGTTGTAGCCTGAATTCATCAACATCATCAAGGCTGCTGAAGAGAAATGATGCTATCATTTGCGAAGAACAAGGGCATTATTGTAATTCTAGTTTGAAATAAGCATATGAACATAAGTCAGGGCACCAAATGTTACAAGGTGACATTTTTGACAATAACGTTGTTTTTGGCATTGAGCGTGTTGTAGACTGATCGGATACATGTTGACGGTATCTGCCTTCGTATATTCTCATGAATGGTAGATGTGGATATATCCATTTTTGTGGGTGAGATCAAGCGTCTTGTATGGGTTTGGGTTGAAAAGAGCCGTTTAACCGCGCTTACGTCAGGTTGAAATGGTTTTTAAATGAAGTATCAAAGTAATTAAGAATAATAATAATTAGTGTTGAGTTAGATCTGTTTAGGAAAATAATAAACATGTTGGGACTTGAATTCTTATGACAATGTTGAACGATAACGTATATAAGGATTTTAGTTACGTTTAAAACCCCCCATCAATGATCCATTCGTAAGAGTTTAAACAATTATAAGGTGTTTAGAGATTACAACTTCTGTATACCGATTTAAGTGGTTCTAGCTAAGAAAATGAATGTTTGGAAGAACTATGAACACTCCCACTAGGACTATTCTTCTCGGACCGTGAGCAACGTTACCAGATTAGAGCTAAGTGAAAGACGATAAATACGCTTAATCTTTCAACCTACATGTAGTAGTAGATGAGCTTTGAATACACTTATATCTTACGGAAACCATCTCTAACCATTAGAAGTACTTTTTTCCCAACAACCCTAACACTTTTATTTTAATTCTTTATACAACTACTAACACAACCTTAATATTTAGGGAGCACTTGTTTTGTGTTTCCTTTTGAACCAAAATTCATGGTTTCGTTTTGCGGAATTTTAAAGCCTAGAGAACATCCTCTACATCATATCTTTTTAATTTCCAAAATTCATAGGGATATTTTGTTCAAAGCTTCAAAAAGAGTCGATACATGATCTACAAAAACTTGGTGAAAATGAAAAACCAGATTAACTATTGCATAAACCATTGTTTACATGCGTTATGTTGTTATGTACTACTTACTAGAGTTTTATAAAATCATCCTATAGGTTTATAGAACACAGCAATTTATTTTATAAAATTAAATCTAATTGTAAAATTCAGCGCAAACAGATGCACGCTAAATTTACCTTGCATTAAATTATTTTTGTAAATCTACATTTAACTTTACGTAATTTTATATACACTTGGTGTCTTTATTAAAAATCTTTGGAATGTGTAATGACTATCCAGAATGTAAATGTACATTGATACTTGTATGTAAATAATGTAAAAATGTTATTTATGGTAAATATAATGTATTTATACCTTTTGTAATATCATATATTAATATTTCTTAAAAATCATTTGAGATTTTACATTATCCATACATGGAGAGGTTAGGGCAGCATTGAGGAAGATGGATTGAGCTAATGCGGTAGGTCCAGCCAACATACCAATCAAGACGTGAAAGTGCTTGTTGGATCAAGAAAAATGCTAATGCAATCAAAACTAGATCACTTAAGTTATTTTGGTGCTGCATGCAAAGGCTTCCGAAGCTTATCATGGAACTTCCGAAGATTGGAGTTCTTCCGAAGACAAAGGGAAAGACCAACTTCCGAAGACAGAACTCTACTTCCGAAGACAAATGCATACTTCCGAAGTTCAAGACTTAGAAGACTAAAGTGAAGATCACTTCCGAAGTATGATGAAAAGAAGAAGTCTCCAAGCCTTGGAAGAAGCAGCCTCTTCCGAAGTATAAAGTGGCTTCGGAAGTACTTACTCTTCCGAAGCCATTTAACCTTCGGAAGACACTATTATAACCAATGGACACAAGTATGGTCTCTGACACTCCGCTACAGACTTCTGATACAATATGGCTTCTTCCCAAAGAGTCATGTTGTTGACCATACTTTATTCCACTGTTTACCTTTTATGATAGTACATGTTACCAACTTTAGTTGATGACAAAAGGTAAGTCAGGGACATGTCTTGACTACCAAATCTCAGATAAGACTTTATCCGAGATACCTTAAACTATAGTCTTGTAGTATAGGCTTTAGCTAAAGGATCCCAGCTGGTATCAAAGTATATCCGGCTGTAGATAGTATTATATATAGGTTCTCCTTGTAACTCATTGAGAGAGATCATCTTCTGCTTGTAAGAGTCTTTGTATTTTGAGTTGAAAATCAATATATAAAAGTATCTTGAAAATTATCTTTCTATGTTCTTAGTTACTTTTTATATTGTGATCAACTCTTATTGATTCTTACCCGAGTGTGATTCTAGGTGAGTTGAGAGAAAAACATTGTGTTTAAGTGACAAACACCGGTCCTGCAATTGGTATCAGAGCTTCTCAGGCTCTTGATTGCGTGATCTAACCATCCAAATCAACCTGTTTTTCATTCCTCCCTACCACCCACTCACTCAAATGGCCCTTAACAAATCCGAGGTAGAGATAGGAACAATGACAAAAGCTCCCATTATTACTCCTGAAAACTTCAGGTCTTGGAGTAGAAGAATGGAAGACTTCATTAGATACCAAGACAGCAAAATGTGGAACTCTATAGTCAATGGACCGTACAAGCCAAATGTGGCTTCACCTGGTGGAAACGGCGCCATGATAGAGAAAGCTGTCGAGGACTATTCTGATGAAGACAGGAAGAAGATAGACATCGACAGCAATGCTATGACAATTCTCATGACTGCAATACTGAACTCTATCATGGTGGGGTTCGAGCATTGCAAGACTGCCAAAGAATTGTTTGATGCACTTGCCCAGATGTACTCCAACTCCAACGACTCAAAGAAGGACTCACTGAAGCAGCAGTTCGAGAACTTCACTCATATTGCTGGAGAGACCCTCAGCCAACAGTACTTCAGGTACATGGATCTTATCTCTTCCCTTCAGTCTATGAAGATCACTCCTGAACTTAGAGATCTCACCAGAAAGTTCATGAGTGCTCTTCCAAATGAGTGGACATATCAAGAGAACAGAAAACTTGAACACTCTTTCCATGACTGAGCTCTACGGCATCCTTAATGGATATCGTCTAGAGATGGAGAGTAAGAAGGGCCACCAAACAAGCAGACCCATGAGTCTTCCTGCTAGCAATGCTTTAATGGTTGTTGAAGGCTCATTAACCCCATAACCTCAGCATTACCTGACATATCAGCAACCATCCTGCTCTTCTGGTCCTTACATCACTTATCCTAAGACTCCAAGGTCTCAACAGGCTCAGCACAATCCCTTCCAGGAAAGTTGTGCCTTTGTTTCAGGAGGTGGACACTCAGGAGATTTTCAATACTGCTTTGTTGATCTTGAGTGTTTTAGCCCAGATGATGTAGAGTACGTGAACATTGTCCAACATATGGCTCTTTTAACTTACAGAGCAAAGAAGTTATTTAAGAGAACTGGAAGGCATTTCCCTCAAAACCTAACTACCAGCAAGTTCGGGTTTGACAAGACCAAGGCAAAGTGTTACAACTGTAACCAACTGGGTCATTTTGCAAGGGAATACAAGGCTCCCAAGACCAATCCGGGAACCCCACAGGCCTCCACACATCCTTCAACCTCAAAGCCCATAGAGAAGTCAATTGAAACACTGCAATGGCTCAAGAAGTTGACTGGAGCTTCATGGTACATGATGTGACTCCTGCTCAAGCTCTCATGGCCGGAACAGATGATGCCCAGGTATATGAACATCTATGCACTCCAGCCTGTATAGCTAAAGTTAAACTCTATCAGGACTACAATATAGAAATCGAATATGATATTGAGTCTTTAAATATTCTAAAATCTGATTTTAAAAGAGCTGAATCTGATTATCAAAAGAAAATTGATGAGTTAGAGAAAATTGTATCTCTTTTGAAACATGAACACACCAACTATAAGACTCAAATCAAGGATCTGATATCCAAATTGACTGAGGCTCAAGCCCAGCTTGTCACTGCTGAGGCTCAGGCCAGGAAGCATGCTATCTCTGAGCAGAACTTCCGAGCTATTCTTGCATCATCCTCCCATTCCAAACTCTGTTATCAAAACAAAGGAGGGTTGGGAACCAATGAAATTGCTCCACCACATTCCTATGAGTCTATTAGACAGCCTAGATGTGGTACTGAAGAGCAAGAGGTTCCAACTGCTGACCCTTTCTTTCCAGAGTTGAAGGATGAGGCACCAATAGTGGCCACCACAGGGAAGGAACAGGTAGATGTAACCATCACCTCCTGTGAAGATCAAATCCTAACCACTAAATCCAGAAGAAGCAGAGCTAAACCGCTAAGAAAGTGGCCGAATCCAAACTGAAAATTGACCCCAAGCAGAAGGGTGTCTTTATCTCAGCTGGATTCTAAGTGTTAGATACTTCTGATTCAGGAAAGGAATGTAATACCAGCATTCCTGTCCTACCAAAGGATCAGAAGTTAAAGGGAAAAGTTGTTGACGAAGAAAGGAAAACCAAGAAACAACAACCTTCACTTTTCCAAAAGACTAACATTGCATGCATCATGTATGGCCTGCAAAATCACATGGCAAAAGAGTGTTACTACAATCCTGCAAGCACACATTATGCAAAAGAGGAGTCAGGGAAGGTTTCACATTTGGACCCTTCCATATGGTTCAAGTGTTGAAGAAGGGAAAGCTAGTTTCCAAAGCCAAGTTGCTTTCGGAAGAAACTCCTTCTTCCGAAGGGAAAATGGCTTCGGAAGCAAAATCTATTAAGGTTTGGAAGAACAAGAAAGCTCCCTGGAAACCATCCCAGAAGAAGACTGCTTCGGAAGAAAAGTGGTGAAGACTTCTTCCGAAAAGAAAGAAGCTTCGGAAGAAGACCATGCTGCAAAAACTTCAACAAGCTCATCCTCCAAGATCAGCCAAAGGGTGGACTGGAAGATCAAGGAAGATGCTGCAGCCCAAACCTCTTCTTCAAAGACCTCTGTTGAACCCCCATGCATATCATTTGGTTCACTCATGTCATTATCCTTGGAAGAACCCAAGACCAGCAAGGCTTGGGTTTCCAAACAAAATTGAAATCTCATCTTTTATGCAGGAACATCCATTTGACAAGAACAACAATGTATGGATTGTAGATAGTGGATGCCCCAGGCACATGACAGGGAACAGATCTCTACTTCAACAGTTTCAGAACTATGATGGAGGTCCTGTCCAATTTGGGGGTGAGGCCGGAGGATATATTTCTGGCAGAGGGAGTATATCCAATGGTAAGTTAAAAGTTGACAAAGTCCATTTTGTCAAATAGCTTGAACACAATTTGTTAAGTGTTTCTCAATTCTGTGATCAAAAGCATCAAATATTCACAGAACATGAGTGCATTATCCTCAAACCAGGGATGACAATTCCTCCGGAATTGGTGCTTCTTAGATATCGTAGGAAAGGGGATATGTACAAGCTTGATATGAACAATGCTTCCCCAATGGGTGAAGTATCTTGCTTTCTTTCCAAAGCTGATAGTGATGAGTCAACACTGTGGCATAAACGTATGTGTCATGTAAATTTTAAGAAAATGAATAAATTGGCTAAAAATAACTTGGTATATGGTTTGCCTAAAAAAGAGTTTTTCTGCAAAGACAACTGTGTTGCATGCCTTAAAGGGAAACAACACAGGACATCTCATAAATCCAAATGTGTTAACTCCATCACTACTCCATTGCACTTATTGCACATGGATCTTTTTAGTCCCACAAGGATAATAAGCATTGGAAGGAAATCATATTGCCTTGTGATAGTTGATGATTTTACAAGATTTACACGGGTATTCTTTTTAAGAACTAAAAATGAAACTGCTGAAACATTAAAATCTTTTATTCTTAAATAGAAAATCAAATTGATCACAAGGTTAAAATAATTAGATGTGATCAAGGGACTGAGTTAAGAACTTCGTTCTTGACTCATTCTGTAACTCAAAAGGGATTGCCAGACAATATAGTGCTCCCAGAACTCCTCAACAAAACGATGTTGTGAGAGAAGGAATAGGACACTTATTGAGACTGCTCAAACTATGTTAGCTGATTCAAAGCTACCTCTAACATTCTAGGCAGAGGCAGTCAACAGTGCATGCTATGTGCAGAACAGAGTTCTTGTAGTTAAGCCACATGGAAAAACCCCTTATGAGTTATGGAACAAGAGGCCACCGTTCATTGGCTTTCTAAGGTCCTTTGGCAGCAGGTGTACCATACTTAACACAAAGGACAATTTAGCAAAATTTGCTGAAAAGTCGGATGATGCTATCTTTGTTGGATATTCTTCTAGCTCCAAAGCTTACAGAGTATACAACATTAAGAATCAACAATTTGAGGAGTCATCCAATATAGTTGTTAGTGAGCACACTCCTTGTGTTAGGGGGAATGGACCTGATCACATCTTTGATTTAGAATTGTTTCCAAACTATTCTAAAACCTCTTGTGAGAATGTTTCAGTTGGGATAGGTGCTTAAAATGATGCTGATGCTGCTGCTAATGATCTACTGTTTGAGCTTCCCAGGCCCAGACCAAATTCTTCAAGTGCTGCAATACATCAAGCTTCCACTATTCACCGATCCGATAGTTTAACTATATCAAGGAATAGTGAAGCCTCAACAAGTGAATCACCTACTGAGCCTCAAAACTCATTAGGTGATCCACCATAACACCAGACAGAAGGAAGTAGTATTTTGAAGGAACATGCAACTGTTAATACTATTTCACAGCCAACTATTGATGATGTTTCTCGTTCATTCAATCAGTCCTCATTGAATGACTTTGAAACAACAGCTGGACAGAGTGTTCCAGTTCCTGAGCAGAATATGTCTAACTTGGATCTATCTCTGCAACTGGAAGTGATTCCTTGTCTTAGGATTCATAACACTCATCCAACTGAGAACATCATAAGGAATGTCTTTGGAGGGTGTGAGAACAAGAGGACAGACTCATCAAGGGAATGTCTGCTTGTACTCATGCTTTCTATCTCAGATGGAACCCAGAAGGTAGAAGATGCCTTGAAAGATAGTAGCTGGCTTGAATCGATGCAAGAGGAGCTGCTTCAATTCAAAAGACAAAAGGTATGGAACCTATGTTCGCTACCATCTGGTCAAGTACCTATAGGCACCAAATGGGTCTTCAGAAACAAGAGAGATGATAGAGGCTTGATCATCAAGAATAAGGCAAGACTTGTAATTCAAGGATACACTCAAGAAAAAAGAATCGATTATACTGATGTCTTTACACCAGTTGCAAGACTTGAGGCAGTTAGGATCTTCCTTGCTTATTCTGCATCCAAAGACTTCACAGTATACCAACTTGATGTCAAGTGTGCATTTCTATATGGGGATATAGATAGGGAAGTCTATGTATGCCAACCTCTAGGATTTGAAGATCCACAGCACCCCAACTATGTGTGCAAATTGGAAAAAGCTCTATATAGGCTGCACCAAGCACCTAGGCTGTGGTATGAGACTTTGTCTTAGTTTCTTCTGAAGAATGGCTACACTAGAGGTACCATTGATAAGACTCTCTTCATCAGAAAATCTGGAAAGGACATTTTGCTCGTACAAGTCTATGTTGATGACATCATATTTGGTTCCTCAAATGACCAAATGTGCAAGGACTTTGAGGGCATTATGAAGAAAAAGTTTGAGATGAGCTCCATGGGAAAAATGGACTTTTTCCTTGGAATTCAGGTAAAGCAAATGAAGGAATGGTTCTTCATTAATCAATCTAAATATGTCTCTGACATCTTAGAAAGATTTGAGATGAAGGATTGCAAGCCTGCCAAGACACCCATACCCAGAAACCATAATCTTTGTCCTGACCTTGAGGGGAAGGATACTGATCAACATCAGTATAGGGCAATTATTGGTTCTCTGATGTATCTAATAGCCAGTAGACCTGATATCATGTTTGCTACTTGCATTTGTGTAAGATATCAGGCTGCTCCAAAGGTGTCTCACCTAGCTGTTGTTAAGAGAATCCTCAAATACCTCAAAGGAGCACCTAAACTAGGTCTCTGGTATCCCAGAAACAAGGATTTCAATCTTATGGATCTTTGACAGTGACTATGGAGGCTGCAATGTTGACAAGAAATCAACATCAGGAGGATGTCAATTTCTTGGTGGAAGGATCATCTCATGGCAATGTAAGAAACAATCCTGTGTCTCTACATCAACTGCTAAAGCTGAATACATTGCTGCTGCTAGCTGCTGTGCTCAACTGCTATGGATTCAAAATCAGATGTTAGACTATGGATTTAACTTTATGAGTACTCCTATCCATATTGACAACAACAGTGCTATCTCCATTACTGAAAATCCGGTGAAGCACTCCAAAACAAAGCATATTGACATCAGGTATCATTTCATTAGAGATATTCATGAGAAAAATCTAATCAAGTTAATCAAAGTTGATTCAAATGAACAATATGCTGATTTGTTCACCAAAGCTTTTGATGAACAAAGATTCAAGTATCTCATAACCGCTATTGGGATGATAAACATTGATTAATTTGATTTCTTTTGAAAACCTTTTTAATATGTAAGTCTTGTGTCAATACAATTTAAGCCCTGTTACAAGAAATTCTCTTTGAAAATTTCTAAGTATAAATTCCTTCCGAAGAGAAATTACCATTAACAGTTGTGGGATCATTTAGAGCATCACCTGAGCCAATGACGAAGGCTCTCCCCTTGGCTCCATCTTTGTTGCTGCCATTACCAGTACCATTGCCACCGTTGTTGTTATTACCGTTGTTGTTGTTGTTGCCATTACCATTTCTCCTTAGTTGTGGGCAGTTTCGCCTGTAATGCCCTTCTTTCCCACATTCAAAACAACCTTTGGGAGTTTCCTGAGGTGTTGTGGCCTCCTTACCAGTTCACCACGACAATCCTTAGCAGCGTGTCAATTTTACCACAGCGTTGACACATGAAGTTATCACACCTTCCCACATGATGGTAATTACACTGAGTGCACTTCGGATGTCTACCACCATAACCACTGGGTCCTTGATTATTTGCAGCCGTTTGGTTGAAGTTACGGTTATTGTCGAACCTCCGTTGTTGCTGAACTGGCTGTTGTTGCTGTTGAGGTTGAGGTTGACCGCTAGAAGATGATGCAGATGATTTGGTGTGTTGGCACTATCCCACTTTCTTTTGTTGTTGGGCACGCTTGCCACAACACCCCGCTTGGGTAGACGTCCTTACTCCACGGCTTGGTCAGTTAGCTTATGAGCTAACTGGATGGCTTGCTGAATTGTGGTTGGGTTGGAAGCAGTTACCATACTTTGAATTTCGGGTACTAATCCCCGTATGTAATGTTCCAACCTCTTATGCACCTCATTCACCATTCCCGGGCACAAAGTTGCTAGTTCATGGGTTCTGGTGGTGTAGGCCTCCATTTCCGAGCCCTGCATCTTCAGTTGCCAGAACTCCATCTCTAGCTTCTGCACTTCATTGCGAGGACAATACTCCTCAGTCATCATTGTTTTGAACTCATCCCATGGAAGCCCATTCGCCATCGCTTGTCCTAGCATCTGGACTTGCGCGTTTCACCAAGACAGAGCAGCACCCTCTAAAGTCCCGGTGGCATACTTCACTTGATCAGTAGGTGGACAGTTGCATTTGGAAAAGACAGACTCAGTCTTCTCGAACCATCGTACAAGCCCTACAGCACCCTCAGTACCGCTGTAGGTGTGTGGTTTACAGTCCATAAAGGACTTGTAGGTACACACCGATGGTCATGTTTTAACACAACACCCATTAATCAGACATCCCATACAGTTATGAAGGATATTAGATTATCTTTCTATCATTGTTTACCTGCTGGCTGACCCGTCTGGGCAGCAGCCACTACCGCCTGAACATGCTCATTAATTAGAGCAGCTAATTCTGCGGGGGTCATGTTAATAGCACCACCGCCCTGTTCTCCAGTGCCACGTCCACGTCCGCGTCCACGGCCACGTCCATGTCCACATCCACGGGCGTCCATTCTTTTCACTTTACATTCACAAATACAATAATGAGTAACATCAAACACATTTAACTCATTGAAGCACAGTAAACAATAAATAAAAGAAATAATTAATCATCACAACCACAAAAATGATAACCAAAGTAAATAAATTGTAAATGAGTCACAATGTATTTATCAATGCCAAAATTTAAGTTTGTCGTTCGTGGGGGAAACAACCCTTCCCACATAGGTTTCAAAAAGAAAAACACTACGTAGTCTAAGTCATATAAGAAAGTCAATTGACAGCATCTGACCCATCACTGTCATCCTCCATCTCCACCGGTTCCTCCTCCTCGGGTTCCTCATCCTCAAGGTCTGCTGCAGGAGCAGGAGCTATAGCAATTTGAAGTGCCGCTAGTTGGGCCTCTAAGATAGCAATCCTATTATCGGCTATGGCGTCCCACTGTTCACGAGCAGTCACGCGCCCTCGGAGTGCTATGAGACCATCTTGCATATGGTGACACCCGTTTAGGGTCTTCCCGTGTTGCTCCTCGAGTTCATCCATTTGATGTCTCAGTTTGTACACCTCATGCTGCAGTGTACAGACATCACCCGTGAGTCGCCTGACTCGATGCTGCTCAGTGTCCAGTGTAGCCACCAGTGCAGCAATCAGTTGCTCGTTGGACTGCACCGTCCGTGGGAGTAAAGACATTGGTTGGTCGGCGTTGTTCCTAGTCCTGGGCCTCGGGACAGGTACGCGCTCCCTATACATAATATGATCAACGAATCTTGGATAGAAACTCCAATCTCGTGGAGGGTCACGCTCCATCAATACAAAAGGTTGATCCTAGTCAATCTCCTCTCGAGGATAAGCTAGTCAGGGCCAATCAAATCCATTGTCAGGTACAGGTGCGGGAGGTGGGGATTCAGATCGTGAAGGTGATTTAGGTCGCTTACCCGGAGCTCTCGATGACGATGCCATGCTACAGAGAGTGTGACGTGTATGCCAATAAGTATACAATAGATGAGAATAAGGCACAGGTAACTAACTAACTGTGTGCGGTTATAGTCTAGTGTGTATGCAACCTAGTTCCCTATAACCAATGGCTCTGATACCAATCTGTCATACCCTCAAAATCCACGTGCGGAGTTTTACCACGAGGCGTGTGAACAAACCATGATCACAGTCAATAGTTACTCAGAACGACTCTATATGCCATAATTAAAATAAAATCAACCAAAGTATAACTTTAAACTGCGCGGAAGCGTTTTGTAAAACAACCCAAAGAAATAAAAATGTATACTATGGCAAAACATGCGCCAACCCAAAAGAGTAAACATTAACCATTATAAACAGTAAAGATGTCTTGAAGACCGAGTCTTAAAATACAAATGAAACCATGTAGTGCTCCTAAGAGCAAGCAAGCTAATGACCTGAGAATAGCATACTAAAATGTCAACACAATGGTTGGTGAGTTCAAGAGTGATTCAAACATAAGCAGTTTAATGATAGAGATATAAAAGTAGTGCATTGTAACAGATAGCTAGTCCATTAACAATAAATATTAACTCATAGTGATTTCGCAATTGAAGCTGACTGTGTTACGTTGTTGCCTCCTGTCACGACTTAACAGGTCGTGACAATGTTCAATAGGACAAATTGCACCCGGTTGACCTCGAGTCACACAGGTAGGGCTCGTCAGACCCAGTAGTATTACCAAAATTTCCCCGCTATTCAATATTAACAATTTGAAAGTATGAGGACTTTTCCATGATATCAACATTATATTAATATTATACACAACTTGAATGTATAAAGCATTTGTAGTTTACCAGTATGCTATCTCCCCCAAAAGAGATTAAGTAAAGAGTGGGGCATGAACTCACCTGATATGTGTAATAGATACTTAGAGTTTTACTTGACAGACAGAGTGGACAGACAACCTTCAGAGTTTACCTAGATCATCTAAGTACATGAGTATGTGTAAACAGAGAACATGTGAAACCCTAAGTACACTACAACCAAGGACTCAAGGTTTCAGAAAAACAGACACGTTTGACCTAGTTGACCCGTTTGACCCGTTGGTGGCTTTATGTGTTGTAAACCATTCAAGCAATCATACACATATATCATATATGGTTAACATTCAAATGGATCATATGTATGCTATATTATCCAGGTGTATCACTTAGATCATCATACAACCAAGTATCATACAAGTCATGCGAATCTAGAACATTAACATGTCCACTAGTTATAACACAACTAACATGCCACACAAAGATCAAATCACGCACCACATGCCATGTGAAGCCACTCACGACTTCACATCCTAAACCTTGCCAATCCTACTAAGTAGGGGCCTCAGATTCGCACGCGTGTATGATGATCACATTCACATTCATTAACCATGTTCATTGCATTCAACATACACCACAACAATCAATTTCCAGTCCCAAACATGATGTCCTAACTACTAACCAACATCAACATCATACATGATCATCAAAGTCCAAACATCACCCATGATTATCCAAGCATCCCATACAACTAATTTAACATGTTTTATCACATTAGAATTCATCCATGAACATACTAACATGCTCCTAACATCCCAAACATGTTCAAACTATCATCCTTCAAACTTTGTGCAAATAAAGTTTCCCTTTTGGGAAAGTACATTCCAACATCTATCAAACACTCAATGTATTCATGAATTCATTACAATTATACCATCTCAAGCTCATAACAACATCTCGACATGATTAACAATACCTAATCATCATAATCCATTAATCATCATGAACAAAAGTTTTTACTTTTGGCAAGATATGAACAACAACATTCATTCTAAGATTTCTAGCATTCATATCAACAATCTAGCATCTAATTATCATCATGAACACATCAATAACATCAATCTATCATTAGATCATCATGTCATGGAAATAAAGTTACTATTATTAGTAACCTATGAACACCAACTTCAATTCATCAATTCTTGCAAGATCAATGTATCCTAGCATTCATACAACCTACTAATCATCATACATTCATCAAACAACCATCAATCATACCTAATCTTATCAATTTCGAATTAGGTTTGCCTAGGATCAAAGTTCATGATCAATCCATTAAAAACATACAATTCATGCATAATCAACGTTAAACAACATGTATTCAATCCAACTAACATACTAACATCATCATTCAACATCAATTTCGACCACATGAAGATCCATAAACGAATTAGGGTTTGGCCACCATGAAAAAACCCACAAAAACTTGTAAACATCTAACCTTTAAACGTGTAATGGCTTATATTCGATGATTCCTACTTGTTGCAACTCTTGAAATCGGTTCAATTTCGAGTTCTCTTGCTTGTTCTAGGCTGATTTCGCAAAGGGAGGGGTGTAGAATGGTGGTTGCGGCCGAATGGGGGTGGGAATTAGGGTTTGGGTTGTTTTGTTTAATTTAATTTCCACATTTACCCTTTAAACCCTTGTGTTTTGGTATTTTATAAAAACTAGACTTTAAACTCTTTGTAAAGTGTTTTTAACTTAATAATATAAAGATATAAACTAATGATAATCATTATATATTTTATCTTTATAAAAACACAAGACATACGAATAAATAGGCACGTTTCCACGTTACGCGATTAATTTCCTAATTAACATTTAAAACATTCAAACACATAAACATAATACCATAATCACATAATCAATTAGATTGTCAATAATGTAATATTATTATTATTATTAGGTCACCAATGTTAAACGCCAACTAGTGTGTGCTTACGACACGTGTATGCAAGACTCAACGGAACTAACGGAGTTTGATAACAGAAGTTTACCGGATGTCACAACAACCAACCTGAGACTTGAAGAAGAAGCCAGGTTGGCCTTGAAGGTAGAGGAAGAGAAGTAGAAGGAGGCTGAATTGCAGCTGAGGAGAGACAGGATAAACTTCCTACTCTCCAGAGGCTTTGATCTTCAAGAACTCTCTCCACACAACGATGATACGATCCTCTGGCTCTACAACAAAGTGCAGGATCAAATGGAGAAAGAAAGGAAGAAGGCTGCAAAAGAAAAAGCCAGAGAAAAAAAGAAGAAGGAAGAAGAGGCTAGGGTCACTGCCTCCAAGAAGCTCACTGAGAAAGCCTGGATGAAGGACTATCTTCGGGCTCATGGCTTCTCTGGTAGGCAGGTGGGTCCTATGTCTGAAAGGACACTCCAACGGATTGTCAGTGAAATTAAGGCTGACATCCGGTTGGGGAAATGGAAAGAGATGTATAGAAGGGTAAAATGGATGACCTTCACTGCTTCTACCCAACCACAACCTGAACCTTCACCCTCACCATTCACCATTCACCATTAAACCTGGACCTTTCACCTCTGAACCCACATCACTACCCTCACCTACTCCCTCACCTCAACCACCCAAACTTCCCATTATCCAACCCAAAACTCTAGCCAGAACCTCTGAACCTAAACCTGCCCAATTACCATCCAAACCATCCTTCAGCCTTCTCAACATCTATCTCTTGAGGAGTTTAAGGCAATCAAGACGAAGCTCACTAATTGCACTACTTCGAGCGAAGTCTCTTGTGTAGAAGACTCGGTTAACATCACCTATGTAGACGGATCTTCAAGTTCCCTCACAAGAGACAGATTCCTTGATTGCCTAGAGGAACTTTAGACCAGGCTGCAAGACTTTTGGGCCTCAATTCAGACTCTTTAAATGAGGAAGAAAAGAAGCTCAGAAGGAAACTGGTGACTCTGATGGATACAAGAAAAGAGGACAAGATTCCTAGTCAGTCTCTTGTGCCTAGAAGGAAGATAATCCAGCGGAGGTTCGATGAACCTTCTCACAACTTTGTTATGGAAAGAGAGAATGGTGAAATCAACAGACTCAATGCAACCTCTCTGTTACACTCCAGCAGATTCGACATTGCTGAGTTAGCAGAGAAGCCATTCTCCAACCCCTCCAACTCTGAAACTGCTGCACTCGTCAGAAATCATCTCAGCAGTCTTCATTTAGCTGAGCTAACTGCAAAGGCAAAGATTGAAGAAGAGTTGAAGTTGAGAAAACAGGTTGACAAGGAAAGATCTCCCACCAAAGGTGTTGCCTTTCTACAGATGGTGGAAGGTTCTGAATTGGAACCTATAGTTCGATGGGAATATGATTACAGTTCCCATCAACTAACTCTTTTCAGAGGGCAACAACAAAGGGTACATGTTATCCAAGGTGACAGACTGGATTTCCTGTCTACCAAGGATCTGTACAAACTTCTCAGCATCACATCAGGAAAGAACAAAGAGATAGACAAATATTTGCTCTCTTAGTGCTAAAGTTTTGAGAAGCAGAGATAAGTGAATTTTTGGTAGCATCAGCCTAGGGGGAGTTTGTAGGATCAAGAAGAAGGCTAATGCAACTTAAACTAGACCACTTAAGTTATTTTGGTGCTGCATGCAAAGGCTTCCGAAGCTTATCATGGAACTTCCGAAGGTTGTAGAGTTCTTCCGAAGACAAAGGGAAAGACCAACTTCCGAAGACAGAACTCTACTTCCGAAGACAAATGCATACTTCCGAAGTTCAAGACTTAGAAGACTAAAGTGAAGATCACTTCCGAAGTATGATAAAAAGAAGAAGTCTCCAAGCCTTGGAAGAAGCAGCCTCTTCCCAAGTATAAAGTGGCTTTGGAAGTACTTACTCTCCCGAAGCCATTTAACCTTCGGAAGACACTGCTATAACCAGTGGACACAAGTATGGTCTCTGACACTCCGCTGCAGACTTCTGATACAG
The DNA here is from genome assembly GCA_025506515.1 of Flaveria trinervia. Taxonomy (NCBI): domain Eukaryota; kingdom Viridiplantae; phylum Streptophyta; class Magnoliopsida; order Asterales; family Asteraceae; genus Flaveria; species Flaveria trinervia. Next base: position 99,529,241 of record CM046450.1, read on the forward strand.
CATAGCTTCTTCCCAAAGAGTCATGTTGTTGACCATACTTTATTCCACTGTTTACCTTTTATGATAGTACATGTTACCAACTTTAGTTGGTGACAAAAGGTAAGTCAGGGACATGTCCTGACTACCAAATCTCAGATAAGACTTTATCCGAGATACCTTAAACTATAGTCTTGTAGTATAGGCTTTAGCTAAAGGATCCCAGCTGGTATCAAAGTATATCCGGCTGTAGATAGTATTATATATAGGTTCTCCTTGTAACTCATTGAGAGAGATCATCTTCTGCTTGTAAGAGTCTTTGTATTTTAAGTTGAGAATCAATATATAAAAGTATCTTGAAAATTATCTTTCTGTGTTCTTAGTTACTTTTTATATTGTGATCAACTCTTATTGATTCTTACCCGAGTGTGATTCTAGGTGAGTTTGAGAGAAAAACATTGTGTTTAAGTGACAAACACCGATCCTGCAGTGCTTAAGAGAGGAAGGAGTACAATGGCTAACAACTTTATTGTATCTTATCTTCTAATCGCGTAAAATGTCAAATAAGTGTTGTAGTTCATCTATATAAAAAGAAAAAAAGACGCTCGATGTTGTAAACAAAACTACGAAGGGATTAAACTACTATGTCATACTATGAAATTGTTGATAGAATAATCGACATAAGAATTAGAAAGGAGACTAGGTTACAATAAAGCAATTTGGATTCATACTAGGGTGGTTGAGTACGGAAGCTATACACATCCTAAGGAGGTCAATGAAAAAATATCGACAACAGAGACGAGACCTACATATGGTGTTTATTGATCTGGGAAAGGTTTACGATAGTTGTCGTACACTGATGTGGGATTGCCTTGAGGGTAGAGTAGTCTTGAGAAAGTATATAGACATAACCAAGGATATGTATGACATGACTAGAACAAGGGTTTACGTTGAGTCCATTTCTTTTTACATTGGTATTAGATAAAGACGTGGCATATCGAGTGCAGACAACTTGTGTAGGTGAAGGGCGAGCTGCTTAGGGTATTGTGTGACAAGGATTTTCCATTCAAGTTAAAGGGAAAATAATATAGAGTGGTAGTCTAACCAGCCATATTATATGGAACAACATGCTAAGCGATCAAGAAGACACATGCATGAAAGATAAATGTGGCAAAGATGAGAAAGGTCAAGTGGATGTGTGGATACACAAGGCTAGACTAGATTAGAAATAAGGTATTTAGAGCTATGTTAGAAGTGGCTATGATAGTTGATATGATGAGAAAGGGGATATTAAGATCATATGGGCATATCAAGAGGAGAAAGACGACAACACCACTTAGGGTAAAGAAAACCCTCACATTAGAGGTTAGAGAAATAGAGGCAAACTCAAACTGAACTTAGGATGAGAGGATAAGACATGATTTGCTGAAGATTCACATCTCTGAGGATGTGATCTAGGATGGGAATTCATAAAGACGTAGGAGTAAGGTTAATGACTTTTAGAGGATGATGTTAATGTGCATGCGTCTTAGTTATGTACCAATGATTAGACTTCTAACTATTTAGTGTATTTTGCATCGTTATGTTTTAGTATATTTATTTGTATGCTATGCGATGATGGTTTATATGTTACTAGCCATGTGTTCACCATGTTATTGTTTGCGATAGCTTCCGACTGTGTATAGTTTGATATACAAATCATAGGTAGTTTCTTTTTTATATATCTGTTATATGTTTCTCTAAAGTTTCTTCTTGAGTCGGGGATCTTTGAAAGCGGCTTCTTTATCTCTAGATCATATAGAACAAATCAACAATTGAGCCACAAACTAGTTTGTATTAACACAGGACAGGAATTATTCTATTTACACCAATGACGAGACATCTATTCCTGGCACAATTGATTGCACATGTGGAGCTAGGGCGTGCACACCGAACCAAGATCCTGGTTCATGACCCTTCATTTTCCGGCAAGTGGATCTCATAAGTAACTATATCTCCCTCTTGACCTGGACTCGTTTTCTCTTGTTTTAGCACCTGCTAAAACCCACAGTGAGTTTTCAGAACTTAATTTGTTGGGTTCAGAGTGACTTTGAAGCTTAGATTCAGGGTATGAACAAAGTGGGTTGCGATGATGAGTGGGTCAGAGATGGCGGTTGTGCAACGGTGGGTGGCAGCAATGACCATGAGAAACCGAGAGGAGAAAGAGATTTCGACAACAGTGGACGAGACAGGAAGGAAAAAAAGAGGGATTATGTTCTTATAGCAATTAACAAGTAAGATTAAAAAGAATGTATAATTCTCTTTATCTGACATAATACATGTCAGAAAAACAAAAATTAGACATGATCACATCAACATGTTACATAATTATATTGCTTTGAAGATGCTCCATAGAATCCACTCAAAATCGACAAAAAATGAGAGAAAAAAAATAAAATTACAAAAAGGGAAACTGTAGGAGTGACAGGAAGCTTGGCCTACAATAAACAAAGCAAGGCATGAAGACGGGGTTGGCTAAACGTAGTCTCTCTCAAATGTTCATCGTATCCCCTCAGAAAATATCAAATCAATGGAATCTATTTTGTCTTTTGGTGTTAAAAAGAATCCAGCGACAACTTGAAGAGGAGGTGCAACAAGTAAAAAAGAATGAGAGGAAGGTACGTCTATCACAACCCAATTCATACCTATTCATTGAAGATATCCATTTTCACATCTGTCACATCAAGTTGCAGGATTTCTGCCCTGCACCCAAGAATAGACCCAATGCTGCAACATAACCAAAACATAATAAATTGTTAAAAAACAAAAAAAAGAAAAAAAGATGTTTTTTATTGTATGTGGTGTGTGGTGTGTGGGGGGTGTAGGTATTTGTAAAGGTATATCCGGTATGTCTAGAGGTGTCAAAACGGTTAGGTCAAAATGGGTTCACTTCAAAAAGGTAATCTCATGTGGAAGGGTATACACCGAGTGGGAGGGTCTTTCATTATGCTGATCATTTCATATCTTGAAAGTTAATATCAACACCTAACGAAAAAAGTACAACTGAATACACCTTCTTAGTTAAAACTTCCATGGGGCAAGGATTTAAATTTGAAAGTCTTCAGTCAACAAGTGAAAGGGTAAGGTTCTGAAGGAGAGCTTAATCTTGGAAAGGGTGTATGCTATTTCATTTTAGGTTAGTGGTATATAGTTCCAACTCATCTGCTAGACTATCCAAGATTCTCATTTATGACATGAAAATTCACATTTACGACACAAATTAACTTGCTAAGGTAAGTGGTTTCATACCTAGGATGGGTACGACCAAGATCTCCGTGAACAAATTCCTTGATGTAAGTTCCAGCCTGTGATAAAAAAGTGATATGTAGCCGTTTAAACTGTCACAACTCTTAGAAGTGATCTAAAAGTCCATCAGCAGGTGGTGAGGTAACATGTCAAAAAGAATTCAGATCAAAACATGTAGTTTTTTAGTACATGTAGGGTTGAGTTAGACCTGGATATATGTTCCTAACCATTTCATAAAAAAGTTAATGAACAAACAAAGCATTCATATGATTAGAAAAGCTCTTATTACAAAAACAATCAAATTTTTCAAAAAAAAACAAACAACTTCGGAGCTTGTATGCACTAAAAGTACATTTTGGGTGACTATAAACTATCGTTAATTACAACTTACTACATATTCTTTTTACATTCGGTCTAGATTTTGGTTCCATTTTCAAAATTTATTTAAACAATTCGTTTTCCCTTTTATACTGTGTTCATACTTGATGCCCTTTTGTAGTTTACTATTATCAGTATTCAAACAAAGTTGTTGACAAATCTAACCTGGGTGCATAGATGAAGTAGAAAATACTGCGAACTCCCAGCAATTTTCTCAATTTTCATCCTGACATGATAAGTATTCACAATTACAAGTTAATATCATATAAAATAACAACAATGACATGATAATAAACCAATAACTGTTATAGTTTGTACCAATGTATAATCTTTTCACGATCTAAAGGACTCCGACGATGAAGAACCCTAATTGGTGTTCTCTGCAGAACTTTCTGCCAGAGCCAAGAAATACTTTAATATGTAGCAAATATGATCTTAGTACTGAATTTTAATATGCAAGTGTAATCAATTACAAGAATATTTTCAAGGGCTCGCCCTTCCTAAACGACTAAACCAATTGACAGTTTAAGATGTGTGTGGGGATGGGTGGGAGTGTGTAAAATGAAAGATACTCATATAACAGCTTACCAAGTCCTTAAGGGATGACACGACTTCCAGGTCATCATCACTAATATGGCGAGATATCCACACCAAAGCAGCATATTGTTTCTGCTTACATGAAAATTAGTTTATTTGAAAGCAACGCAATGCTGCCACTCTGCCAGATGGCTACAAAAAGATAAAGTTACCTGTTTTTCTGTTTCTCCTTCACGCATTAAGCTCCAACCTTGACTCCCCAACATCTTGAGATGTTTCACTCTAACCTAGGTTTAGAATATGTTCAGTACATTAAACAATAGACCAATATTTAATAAACCTCAAAAGGTAACCAAAAGGACTATTATCATCGCATAGGTTATAATTTACTAAGAGTTCTATATGTATGTATGTTAGATTCTAGGGCACCGGTATTAAAATTAGATTTAGGTTCCAAGTTAAGATTAGTAAGAAATCCTAGTATCATAATAATATCATAATAATATTAATTAATTGAACAATAAAAAAATTGTCAAATGATACTTGTGTCCAAATTCAGCCAACTCACCAGCTTACTTTCCAGACTATTAATCTTCTTTTCCATTTCCTTGATGGAAGTCTCAGAAGGGAAATGACATGCATTTTGTATCTCAATCAAAAATGGCCTGCCTGAACCCAACATCCTTACCTGAAAAGTACCATTTTCATGGTCAGAAACTGATTATAAAACAAAAAAGTTGTTTGTTGATAAGATTAAAGCCTTTATACATCTATATCCTCTCTCCCTGCAGCATGGAACTTGTAGCCATCACCATTACATATGGGAAGAATGTTTTCACCAATAAGTTCCTACAAACCAGGCAATTTATCATAAAATAGAACATGAAAAGAGAGTGAAGTTGACCATAAATTGAAACTTAAGGCGGACCTCAACAGATGCCTCTCCCTTCCTTTCATCATCAATTATCCAACGAGTTTGACTCACATTTCGTGACAACTGCAGAAAATAAGCACGAGTGAAGTTGTTAGTAATGTTAAGTACTAATGAATTAACTTGATGTCAACATTACTTCAACTTGATTCCAATACCTTGATGCCATCATCCACCCATCTCAAATAATATGTCTCCTTTAATTTTGATGTTATTTGTTATCATATGTGTACCTCTATTTGATTCTAAACAAGAACCTTGATGTTTACTAGAAATAAATGAGAATAAGTGAGACACATCAACTGCTTTAAAAGATGTTTGCATGTTGTGCATCGTGACTTTATTTACAAAACATGCCTAGACATATTGTTAGTAAACTACAAAATCTATTCTAGATTTATGCATAAAATGACACTAGAGGCTAGAACAAGGGATGTAACAACCAATGTTGAGTAAACCTTAAAATTATTATATTAACCTAGATTATAAAAACGCGCTTTTATATGCCGAGAAAATTAAAACATTATGAGTTCTTGGCATTAAGAATCTGGAAACATTATTTCAATAGATTATCATGTTGCTTTGGGTTCAAGCACCTTCCTTGCTTCATTAGAAATATTTGATTCATCAGGTATACAGTGATTAATCTTAATGCAGAGTTTATTTCATTCTCCTGTTAGATTAGGGGATCAAGTCTAGTCAAGAAATATTAACAAAAGATGACCTTCAATTCAAATTAGGTAATTAAAACTTTGGGTCGCCATTTTGTAAGCATATATTTAAGCTCTCGCCACTCAAGACAAAATAATACAAGTTTGCAGCCCTATTTTATCCCGTATTATTCAGCATGTACAACATTGCTGAAATAACTACAATGAAAAAGGAGTAAGCAAATATGATGGTCCATATTACATGTAAATGATATCACAAAAAATTAAATGTATTAACTTGATTGGTATTGACTTCTAAATCCTGGAGGCGTAAAATATTATGTTGTATTGATTAATAATCAAAACTAGTAAAAAATAAAAAGACAAATAGACACAGTAAATGAATACGAAAAAAAATCTAGTTCCTAATATATCCTAATTGAACAACCTAATGGTTTAACCGATTAATCATATATTAAAACTAATAGTTATAACAAAATAATATCTGATAGTTGGAAAGTAAACATCAAGTATGAGGGAGTTTTGCATTACACATTTAAACAAGGGTTTACATGTTCCATATAACTAGAAACCGATTTCTTTATAGTAACATATATAGGCTTACAAACCATTTATGACATACATCTCATGGATTAGTATCTAAAATCTAAAGTAAGAAGTACCCTATTAGTACAATGAGTTCCAATTATTAAATACAGTTTCTAACAAAAGGGTAAAGTATATTGGAGAAGCATTGTTGCAGACGTGGGCTTAAACATAAGCAGGGAATAAATTGTCTTCTTAGTCAACACAAACACATGTACATGGAGAAAGGCATTCAAGGATTGAAATTCAAACAAACAAAGTCAAAACCCAAGTGAGCATTTTAATTAATATACCTTCAAATATCGACCACCAATGTAGACAGGTGCCGTAGAACAAGTCAATGTCATGTGACATGGTTGATCAACCTAATGGCAAGACATCCAAGATCATATAAAATGCATGGGTTTCAAAATCCACAAGATCACTCAGTCTATTGCTTCTCAAAATCCACAAGATAATCAGTTATTGCTTCATGAGATATTACATTACCTTTTTCAGTTGGAAGTCAGGAATATCACCATTTTGCACTGTTTCAGTAGTACAATTGGCAAATCCATTACCTGCGACAACAATAAAAGGGAGTCCCTGCCATACTTAGCATCAACACTTAAGGTTCTTCACATATAGCCTATAACTCCGTTAATTTCATTTTATAATCTCAAAACATCGTTCGGTTTCATGCCAAAGATAATTGATTGTTTAAGAAAAAATAAGCCATACATGCCTGATTTTATTCTCTTGTTGCATTGGTTTTTCCCCATTCCTTTTTCAGCAGATGTAGCACCAACATGCTCATATGTCAAACGGATACGAAAATCACTAACACTGGATTTTACGCCCTGCAATATTGAATTTGCATAAGAACAAGATTTGGTAGAACTCCAGAGTAAACATAATTATTTAAGTTGATCATAAGTGTAATTCTAACATTGTTTCTTCACATTTCATATTTAGACAAACATAAAAGAAGACACTTTTATTCATACTCCCAAAAGAAGATGCGCAGTTTGATTTTTGAAATACCTCAACTGCAATATCCGTAAAGATTTGATGGATGTTTTGGACAACTTATTGATAATAGAATATAGTTAATTGATATTGAAAATCATATATACTAGTGTAATATCTATAACAAAATGGAAATCAACATTCAACATCGAGCTTGCTAAGCCATAGGTTTGACCTAGAAAGCAAAATGAATTGCTTTTAAAATGGGAATAAACATTTCTCCAAAATTAGTACTACAGGAAGTTAAATTACCAATAATGTTTCAAGGGGATTTGTTATAGATAGCTTGAGTGCATCCTTTACTGAAATAATATGTTCAAATGAGAATTTTTCTTGAAACCAAACTTCAGAAGCATACTTCTTTTTCATATACGACCTGTACAAGAAAATAAAGACTTCAACATGCCAATACTTTTGCCAAAAATCGAATGCAACAAAAAAGAGAAGAAAGTGCTAGATATTATAATTATAGTTTAAAAGAAAATCAACTACTTACATACTATAACCATAAAAGAGTTGGATGTCCCAGACTCGCATATTAGAAAGAAAATCCAACAAACATATGAATACTAAGTACCCTTATACTACAATTCCAACAGACCTTGATCTCTACTAGAAAAGGTCAACTTACATACAATAGTCGTTCAAATTCTGTTTTAGGAAACATCCTAAAATCAAGTCTATACTTCCTGGAAAACCACGTTTTAGTACCAGAGTTGACCAATTTGACCAGTACCCCATACAATGTACTTTTCAAAGATCGACAAAACATTTATGTTAACAAACTTTTCTTATAATAAATGTTTTTAAATCGCATAAGTTATTCTTCATTTCTTTTTAAATATAACTTTAGTAAATGATATTTTATTATAATTATTATTAATATTATTTCTATTTATTTTCATTGTATGGAAATGGTACGGATACACTCATTCATTCAAGTTTCAATGTTGGGAAACATAATTTCCGAATGAACGTTTCTATGCTTTCAAAAGCACAAATTTTAGTATCAGGTTGACCGGCCAAAAGGGTAACCAGTACTAAACTGTGTGTTTCTTACCCCAGATCATTGATCTTGAAAGCACATTTCCGGAAATTAAAAACTGAACAGAAGGAAATACCTTTTGTACACAATTTTTCTGTTAAAACACTCATTTGGCAAGGAAAACTTACAAAATAACTGATTCGTTTTCTGTGATAAGTGTTGGCAAAGAGACTTCAAGTGTAAAGCTGGCAATTGCATGGTATTTCTCTTTGACACTTTCAGCAACTGTCATTGCAAAATCTGAAGCATGATCCTTCTTCACCAACATATCTCTATGATCATGGTAACTAAATTGCATGACACCTAAGCAAACTGAACAGATGTTTGACTTCACTTCTGACTTTTGAGAACTCTCAGCTTCCACAGCTTCCACCTCTGTTGCTTTCTCAATGATGGAATATAGCATTGTTGGAGAAAGCAAAGCACAAATACCCTCACGAATGTTAAATAGACGAAAAATGCATCGCACACACACCTACACCACATGAAAGTTGTCTTTCGTAACAGCATTCATACACAAAAATATACCAAATTGATTAACATTTCATGTCTCTAAAAATATAATAGCAGTACAAACCTCTTGGCTGTATAGTCTTTGCTAGTTTCTAGCAGTAACGAACTAACAATTGTAATGATGTATCTTAATATTGGTCTCAGATGTATTTTTGAAGCAGGTAATGTTTAAACAAATATACATGTTAACTCTATATTAAAATTTCACCCCAAACTAAAGGATAAATCATAAGAAAGCAGTAAATTACCTAGAATTCTTTCAAGAAGGTTCGTGCTCCTTTTTCTTTTCCCTGCTCTCTTTTCTCTTCCACTACTATGAGTCTTATGATTATTAGTAGTAGTGTTATCACCACATTTTGTTACCCGGTAGTTTATTACTACTATTAGTCCCCTTTTGTTGTGTTATCCCTATCTACCCGTTATGTTATTGCATTTTTATACTTAATATTTCTCAAAGAATAAAAAGAACACTTCTCTAGTCAGGGGTCTCACTAAGAGCAGCTTATCTATCTCCTAGGATGGAGGAAAGGTTTGCACTCATCTCACCCTCTCCAAATCCTACCAATAACTTGCTATGAGTGGGATTTTACTAGGTATGTTTGTTTGTTTGTTTCTATCCATATGGAGTGAAATGCGGACCATGTTAAAATTTAAAGGGAAAATAACAAAGTTCATCAACTATAATTCTCTGCTGGTGAATCCACATCAGCTCTTGTACTTTTCCCGTAAAGGTCATATTTACAGTATTAAATACTCTCTGCTTGTGTTTATCTTGTGACATCCTTTAATAAATTAGTCAGGTCTTTTCATTGATTGTATGAAACAAGCATCCTTGTGTAAGATTCCATCTGTTAATCTTGGGTGTAATGCTCAAGTGATTTCAGCATTTTTAATTCGGTGTCAAGCCTAGAAGCCTAGTTCCATATACTGTTCCTAAGGCCTTCAATAATTTCATCAGCACTTCTGCAGACTGTTAAACAACAACTCACATAATGAGATAAACTTCCCTACGCTACTGAAAATAACTTTTGATAAAACTATATAACTCTCTGCATTTGCAGCAAATCTAGAACTATTCCTCACACTTTAGTGCAATCTCAACAGGCAATTAGGATAACTTTTAACCAATACAACTTAACAATCATGATTCTCGTGTTCGAATTGATTACAATCAAACATCAAACAATGATTATGGACAACGGAGAACAACTTGGCGATAACGATATCAAATTTAGAAGTTAGTTAAATGATAATCAAAAAGACGAACGAACCTCGAGGTGAATGAGTTGTTTCACTGCGTGAGAAGGCAGTTCCTGCACGGCGTATTCGAGAAGCTTCATGTTGTCGGTGTGATTACGATCGTCGACCACCGGAGTCGTTACGTCGCCATCGGCCATTTTTGTTGGAGTTTTACCTTTCATAATTGATACTCCGCGGCGAGGTTTATACTATAGCGCTCCGTTCCGTACGAGTGCAAGTCTGTATACGATGAGCCAAAGTTTCCAAACAACTTATTAAACCCTCGTTTGATTCACATAATTTTCAGAAATCGAATCCGAATTGGAACCGAAATTCTTTTCATTTAGAATTTTGTTTGGTTGGTTAACAAATGAAACTGAAATTTAAAAAATAACTTCATGTATTACACTGGTCACATATTTTCTATATATTAGTTATCAACTTGGTTATATATTATTGATTGTATCATGTTGTTAGTGAATTGTATATACCTTTTGTCTTTTTCTTTAATATTTAACTAGGATTTAAATCCCGCACGTTGCTGTTGTTGGTTCGTAATAGAGTAATCATCTTCATTCTCATCTTCTATTGGACCGGACATTGAAACGAACGTCTTATTAATCTGTTGGTAGGACTGGTCGGGCCGGATTTAATAACTTGATAATATCAAAAATATTATGAATTATTACCATGACAAGTGGATGAACTCTTTGTCAAATTTGTAGATAAGTTTACTATGCTACTTATCTAACAAAATAGTTTACCTTGTCTACCAAGTTGATTGATCTTTGTAGTATAAATACCACCTCAATGTAGAGGAGAAAATGCACCTCTTGTATACACTTTCATAAGTTATACATTTCTCTTCTTCTTGCTCTTACAATTCTCTTTAAAGTTCTTAAGGTTATAACACTAATCTTGTGTTAATTATTGTGATATTATAACACGTTATCAGCACGAGAGCTCTTAACTCTAATCAAGAAGACTAATTGAGCACAAAGTCATCTACTAATCAAGGTAAGACCTTCATTAAGTAATAATATATAATATCTTATATTGAGAAGATAACTAATATAAATAAAATAAGCATAAAGGAGATCTTATTATGGACATTTTGATAACCATGGGACTACTAACAAACTAACTTTTATTTATGCATCTAACTTTTTGATTATGCAACTAACATTTTATATTATGTCAACTAACATTTACTTATGCATCTAACCTTTACTTAATCTTTATTTATACAACTAACATTTCCTTTTATGTCAACTAATATTTTGATTATATTTGCTAACATTTATTCGTACTAACGTCTTATTCTTATTCTAATTTGTCGTTCTTATTCTATTTTGTTTTATAAACTAATTCATGTTTTTATAAATCTTATACTTATTTAAAAATTATTGTTGATATATACATAGACGACGATTATATAGCCGTTATGAACGGTTATATAGCCGTTGTAAACAATCACATAACCGTTACAAACGGTTATAATTTTAAACTATAAATTGACCACTATCAATTTTTTTTCGTTTACAATAAACAAATCATCCCTCAAGTTTTTCCAAGAAAATCTTTCAAAGATGGTACACCCGGTTCTAATACTGGCAACCATAATGCTTATTTTAATTCTTATCCCCATTGCTGAACTACCACCCGAAGAATTTAAACTTTTCTTATTTTTGTATTTGTTCATAGCTCTACCACTTTATTGTATCGCAATGTTTATTGATATATATGGATTCTAATAATCATCTTACTATTTGCTTAATTCTTGTTTAGAAATCAGAATGTCGAATATTGCAAAAATTGAATTCCCGGCTCTTAGTATTAATGGAGAAAACTATATGTCTTGGACGGCCCATGTGAGAAGACATCTTAAATCAATGGGTGTCTTAGAAACAATACAAGAGGGGAATTTTTGTTCGGAGCAAGACAAGGCGAAAGCCGATGTCTTTTTACATAAACATATCGATGAAATGTTACAATTTGAATATTCAAATTGTGAGGATCCGTATGTTTTATGGAAAGACTTACAAAGCAGATTTGATCATCAAAGGGAAGTTCTACTTCCTACTGCTAGAGATGAATGGAACAATCTCAGGTTCCAAGATTTTAAAAAAGTAAACGAGTACACATCTGCTTTGTTCAGAATATGCTCAACCCTCAGATTTTGTGGGCAAACTGTAACCGAGGAAGATATGTTGGAGAAAACTTTCTCCACATTTCATGCATCAAACATAAACTTGCAACAACAATATAGGTTGCAAAAATTTAAAAGATATTCTGATTTGAATTCATTTCTCCTCGTAGCAGAAAAAAACAATGAGCTCTTGATGAAAAATCATCAAGCTCGCCCCACAGGATCATTAGCAATTCCAGAGATAAATGTTGCTACTAAAAACTCTGGAAGAAAGTGGGGACGAGGTCGTGGCAGAGGTCCTTTGATAAAAGTTACCTTAATAACCGAAACCATTCTTTTAAAGGTAATAATAATTACCGAGGTAACTTTTATAACCGTGGACGTGGTCGTGGCCGTGGATATGGCCGTGGTAGAAATCAAAGAACAGTTAATTACCACGCACCACAAAACAATTCCAACCAGTACAAGGGGAATGAAGCTGGTAGGTCCGAAAACAATGGCACTTTCTGTTTTAGATGTGGTAGCACAAACCACTGGTCGAAGGCTTGTTGCACAGCTCCACATTTGTGTGAACTATACCAAGCCTCTATTAAAAGAAAAGAGAAGGAAGTGAACCATATTGATAATTTTAATGATCTCAATGTTGAGTTGAACACTGCAGACTTTGACATAGACCTTTGAAACACATGTTGCATTACCACAATAGTCATATGCAACAATTTAGTGTTTTCTATGTTTAATCATGTATTTTTCTTCATGTAATGTTTTCTTTTCGATTAAATAAAGTTTAGTTAAAATATAACAATTTCGTTGTTATTCACTTATTATTTTTCTTTATACTTTCAAGATTAAAATGAACATTACTGGAGCACAAGATCAAACAAATGAAGCAGATATATGTATAGCGGATAGTGGAGCCACACACACTATACTTAGATCTAAAAAATATTTTTATGAGCTTAAACCAACAAAAGGAATCGTTAAATAATATTAAGCCCTACAGACCTGATAGAAGGAGTGGGAAAAGCTAATTTAGCATTACCAAATGGTACAAAGCTAATAATAGAAAATGCTTTATTTTTCCCAAAATCAACAAGAAATCTGTTGAGTTTCAAAAACATATATCATAACGGATATGATACTCAGTCAAGGACTGTTGATAATGAAAAATATTTGTATATCATAAGCAAAGATCAAATATTAGAAAAACTGCCAATGCTTCAGTCTGGTTTACATTATACACAAATTAGTATGCCTCAGGCATATATGGCAGTTAAAGAAAAATTTTGTGATCTTGAAACACTTAACTTATGGCATGACAGATTAGGTCATCCAGGATCTACAATGATGAAAAGAATTATTGAAAACACTCATGGGCATCCATTGAAATATCAAAAGATCCCACAATCGAATAAAATTCCTTTGTGTACATCTTGTTCTCTTAGGAAATTAATCACAAGGCCTTCGCCTATGAAAATTGAAAAAGAATCACCTTTGTTTCTTGAAAGAATTCAAGGAGATATATGTGGGCCAATTCACCCACCATGTGGACCATTTAGATACTTTATAGTTTTGATAGACGCATCAAGTAGATGGTCACATGTCTCTTTGTTATCAACTCGTAATGTAGCATTTGCAAAATTTCTTGCACAAATTATCAAATCACGAGCACATTTCCCTGATTATACTATTAAAAGGGTGAGACTTGATAATGCTGGTGAATTCACATCACATGCTTTTAATGATTATTGCATGTCTGTGGGAATTATTGTTGAACACCCTGTTGCTCATGTACACACACAAAATGGCTTAGCTAAGTCGTTAATCAAACGTCTACAACTAATAGCTAGACCATTAATAATGAGGACAAAACTCCCTTGTCTATTTGGGGTCATGCAATTCTTCATGCTGGATCACTAATTCGTATGAGACCAAGTGCAAATCTTAAATACTCTCCGTTACAACTTGTTACTGGTAATGAGCCAAACATTTCACACCTTAGAATTTTTGGGTGTGCTGTGTATGTCCCTATTGCACCACCACAACGCACAAAAATGGGTCCTCAAAGAAGGTTGGGAATATATGTTGGATATGAATCAGCTTCCATCATAAGATATCTTGAACCTTTAACTGGAGATGTATTTACATCACGTTTTGCTGATTGTCACTTTAACGAGTCAGTTTTCCCGGCATTAGGGGGAGAAAAGAAAAAACAAGAAAATGATGTCTCATGGTATGTTCCTTCCTTATTGCATCTTGATCCAGTAACTAAACAACGTGAGACAGAAGTTCAAAAGATAATACACCTGCAAGAAATTGCAAATCAATTACCTGATTCATTTACTGATACAAACAGAGTTACTAAATCTCATATACCAGCTGCTAATGCTCCAGCTCGAGTTGAGATTCCAAATGAGCAAATAGATAACACAATGGCTCATGAATCTCAAAAACGTTTGAAACGAGAAAGACCAATCAGTTCCAAGGATAAAAATCCTCGAAAAAGAAAAACTCATGAAAAGGAGTTGACAATAAAGTGAATGATCTTGATGAAACGCTACATACCAAAATCTCTCATGGGGAGGATTTGGATGAAAATAATAAAGAAATGTCAATTAACTATGGTCACACAGATATCTTATGGAATCAAGATGAAATGGAAAGTATTGATGAAATATTTTCTTATTCTGTAGCAAGTGACATCATGAGTGGAGATGATGATCCTGAACCACAGTCAGTTAGTGACTGTAAAAATAGACATGATTGGGATAAATGGAAAGGAGCTATGCAAGCTGAATTAGATTCACTTAACAAACGGAAGGTTTTTGGGCCTATTGTTATTACTCCGATGTCCGTAAAGCCTGTAGGGTATAAATGGGTTTTTGTACGAAAACGAAATGAGAAAAATGAAGTTACAAGGTATAAAGCTAGACTTGTAGCTCAGGGTTTTTCACAAAGGCCAGGGATTGATTATGAGGAAACATACTCCCCTGTTATAGATGCAATAACCTTCAGATACTTAATCAGTTTAGCAGTCTCTAAAAATTTAGAGATGCGTCTTATGGATGTTGTCACAGCTTACTTGTATGGATCACTAGATAGTGACATTTATATGAAAATTCCTGAAGGTTTTAAATTTCCCGAAGCATTAAGCTCAAAGCCTAAGGAAATGTATTCCATCAAATTACAAAGATCCTTGTATGGACTCAAACAATCTGGAAGGATGTGGTATAATCGTTTGAGTGATTATTTGACAAGTAAAGGATACACAAGTAATCTTATTTGTCCATGCGTCTTCATTAAGAAAACAACATCAGGATATGTGATCATAGCTGTGTATGTTGATGATCTAAATATAATTGGGACGCAAAAGAAAATAAATGAAGCAATTGCTCTTTTAAAGAAAGAATTTGAAATGAAAGATCTTGGAAAAACCAAATATTGTCTTGGTTTGCAGATTGAGCATATGCATAATGGAATACTTGTACATCAGTCAACTTATACTGAGAAACTCTTAAAGCGTTTCAATATGGACAAAGCAAATCCTTTAAGCACACCGATGGTTGTTAGATCACTCAATGTTGATAATGATCCATTCCGTCCTTGTGAAGATAATGAAGAGGTCCTTGGTCCAGAGATACCATATCTCAGTGCAATTGGAGCTCTTATGTATCTTACTAACTGTACGAGACCTGACATTTCTTTTGCAGTTAATTTGTTAGCAAGATTTAGTTCAGCTCCAACTAAACGGCACTGGAACGGGATTAAACATGTTTTTCGATATCTTCGAGGTACTATTGATTTAGGCTTGTTTTATCCTAATAATTCAAAAGAAGGGTTGGTTGGTTATGTAGATGCAGGTTATTTATCTGATCCCCATAAAGCAAAATCTCAAACTGGATACGTATTTAAGAATGGAGGAACTGCGATTTCATGGCGTTCTCAGAAACAAACACTCGTTGCGACATCCTCAAATTATGCTGAAGTCATTGCACTACATGAAGCTTCAAGAGAATGTGTATGGTTAAGATCTATGACACAACTTATATCAACTTCTTGTGGATTGGAGAAAGATGAAAATGCAACACCAATCTATGAAGATAATGCAGCTTGTGTCTCACAAATGAAAGAAAGGTATATCAAAAGTGACAGAACAAAACATATACCACCAAGATTCTTTTCATACACTCAAGATCTTATTAAAGATAAAAAGGTTGAAATGAGATACATTCAATCAAGCAACAATTCAGCTGATCTTTTCACAAAGGCACTTCCTAAAACAACTTTCTAGAAAACATGTTTATGATATTGGCATGTGGCACGTACACGCAATGTAATGATCTACAAAAGACAATTTGAGGGGGAGTTATAAACTGCACTCTTTTTTCCTTGGCTAAGGTTTTTTTTCCCACTGGGTTTTTCTTTAGCAAGGTTTTTAACGAGGCAGTACTTAAACTCTTGAAGTTTGAAAAGTGTCATCCAAGGGGGAGTATTATGAATTATTACCATGGCAAGTGGATGAACTCTTTGTCAAACTTGTAGATAAGTTTACTATGCTACTTATCTACCAAAATAGTTTACCTTGTCTACCAAGTTGATTGATCTTTGTAGTATAAATACCACCTTAATGTAGAGGAGAAAATGCACCTCTTGTATACACTTTCATAAGTTATACATTTCTCTTCTTCTTGCTCTTGCAATTCTCTTTAAAGTTCTTAAGGTTATAACACTAATCTTGTGTTAATTATTGTGATATTATAACAAAAAATAATTTTTTTAAAATTTAAAAATATAAAAAATTAAAATTCAAGTCTTGATATAGTACTAGTTAATAAATAATTAAATACACTTAAAAACCCTAAAATAACAAATGGCTTTTAGAAAAGTATAAACAAAAAATTAGTTTAATATAAAAAATTAATAAATATATAGAAGTAAAATGTTATGATTATAAAGATGAAAAGTCACCATATCTTCTAATTTTAGAACTTCCCATATATCTTTTTAAGATTCTCATATAAACTATTAATTTTAGTTTTACTTTAAAAATATATCATTCTCTAATATTTCTTTACGATGAAAACTAAACCTCTTCTTCTCTGTTCTGTTCTTTCTTTTTATATTATTCTAGTCGTTATGATGTTATCCCATCTTCCTCGTTGGTCGCATGCTACGAAGATTGTTTTGCGTCAACCTTTGCTGCTTATTGTCGCGTTGTCGCTTGCTCCCCACTACTAATATGGTCGCCATCATTGTTGCTTCCTCTAGGTACGGTCCAACCGTAGTAAACAATCCGATGGTTCAATCAGAAACTGCTCTGAGCGGCTGGTTATTGTAGGGTGGCTCAAAAATAATCAATCAGAAACCACCCTGATTATATCCCTTTGTTTCCAACAAAATAAAAAAGAATATATCTAACCAAGGGCAATTTTGTAATTTAATGTAATAAAAACTTAATTTGGGTACTGTACACACCCACATATGGTTATATATATGGTTATATATATATATATATATATATATATATATATATATATATATATATATATATATATATATATATATAAATTATTCCTTGTTTATTCCCATTTTAAACCTAGTGGGGTTTAATATATAATATGTTCTTATATTTATATTAACTGGATTCCACCAAAAATTTAAATACATTGAAATTGTTTTTGAAGTTCATCGAAAAAACAAATACACACTCTGTATCTTTTTCGGTGTCCGACAACCACCACAACCCATCTCCAACCTCTCTTGCAATGTCCGGTCACCACTACCACCACTCATCTTCAACTGACGTAACCATCGTCACCCTCCACCACCGCAACCAACGTAGAGCCACCACAAATCCACCGAATAACCCATTTTATCATCTCTCTCCCCGCAACAACCACCACAACACCACCATCTCGCTACAACAACCACCGCAACACTACCATTGCCACCCACCACCTTGCAACAACACCACTACAAGAACCATTGCAGCACGACACTACCGCAACCATCGCGCCACCACAACTACATGTTCATTCTAACCCTCCTCGATCGGGAGAAAGGAATCAAATGAAAAGCTATCACGGCGACCAAAAGATAAATTTGTGGCCGCTGCCATAGCTTTGGTAGCGGTGGCTTCACCGAGCCAGTAATTTACCATAGACAGTTCCAATCTCAATCATTACATCACCGGCTTGTAATTTTAGCATTATCATTTGTACATTGTGCTCTTGAGACTTTAGCTTTTGAAATTTGTACCTTGTGCTTTGTTTTTGGTACGGTGGCATTGTAGCCACCGACCAAAGAGAATAATATGTATTATAACTTTGTTATTTAACCCAAAACTTTTACGTCTTTTGCAATTTAGCCCCACTTTCAACTTTGGTCACCTGTGCTTTTCATCTTGTACAAAAATTTTATTTTACATTTCAGTTTAAATTTTGCAACTTAACACGCCGCAGTGTATGTGTGTGTGGTTCAACGTTTTTTTAAGTTATTTTTTTCCAAATTTAACGGCCCCGTCACAACGCGCTAGTCCTAGATCGACTTACTACTACGTTTTATATGTTTTACATTTCGTCTATGTGGTTTAATGTTTATACATCTAATTTTTGTCGTCTTATATTTTGTTTTTTTATAAATATGAGCATTATTTATGTTAATGGCCACCGGCGATGGTGTGCTATTGGTGCTACTGGACACAAGTTTACTCTCTCGCTGCAACGCAAGGGGTCTAATACTAGTTTAAGGACTAATATAAAAAAGTTTTGTTTATATTTTTGAAGAATAACATAAGTAATACATTTAAAAAAACTTATAAAATTAAATATAAAATATGATTAACCATAAATATGTAAATACTTTCTTGTAAACCACATTTGTAGTAACATTAGTAGGCTTATTGTCTTTATCTACGATCAACAGTTTTAGTCCATCTCTACTCTTAACCCTCGATAATGCCACATATAGTAGGCCGTGTGTGAAAACATGATATTTTAGATACAAACCATATCTAGACAAAGATTGCCTTGACTTTTATTTATTATCGTGGCAAAACAAACTGCTATCAGAAATGGCATTCTTTTAAACTTAAATGAATTTCTTTTATCCAAAGTAGTCAAACTGAGTCTCGGAATAAGCGTGCGCCTACTAATATTGCTTCCCGGTATAACTTCTACCTCTATAACTTGATTGTACAGTAATATCACCTTAAGTTTGGTCTCGTTACACAAACCATCTTTTTTATCAATATTTATTAGAAGTATTATCTTTAATACCAACTTTTAACACTAATGAATGATTGGGTAATCCTAATACTTTGAGTATATTAGAAAATCCGATGAGCATAAAGTCTTATCAAACATATTGTTAACATACTTTTCTTGGCATATACAATGTGAACTAAATTCTTTTTCGTCACCTGAGAAGATAGGAAGATCATTTATTTCATGAACAACTTCATTCTTTGGCGCAAGAATGGCCTTTTCTTGAAATAAATTTGGGTTATTAAAATTAATCAGGATAGAAGGATATAAAAAGTTAATTAAATCTAAAACATGATCAAGTGAATCCAAAATAAAAAGATCATTAGGAATTTCTATCTTCGTGTCACCATTAGACCTCTAAGATTACCTTCACCTAATTATAATAGCCAATTTGCAATTTTGTTTGTATCCTTAATGTTTAGTGCTCCACTTCCAAGTGGTAAACACATGTTTTGTTAGTCTATGTACTTTGCAAATCAGGATACCAATCTACCGCTAGCAGAGCTTTCCTACAACAATAACTATCACACTAGCATCAAAGTCGCGTCGTTTGAGGCTTTGTACGGAAGGAAATGTCATCCGCCGTTGTATTGGCAGAGGTTGGTGACAAATAGTTTACTAGACTTGAAATTATATAAGAAACTACTAACAAGATATTCTTAATCAAAGATAGATTGAAAGCCACTAGAGATAGACAGAAAAGCTATGATGATATCAAAGAAAGCCTTTGGAATTATAAGGTTTTGTTGAAAGTCTCAGCATAGAAGAGAATTGTTAGGTTTGCTAAATGCGGGAAACTTGTTCCCCGATACATCGGTCCATTTGAAGTATTAGCTATAATTGGTCAAGTTGTTTATAAGCTCAAGCTACTACAAGAACTCAGTGGTGTGCATAATGTATGCCACATATCAAATTTGAAGAAGTGTTTTCCATATGAGACACTTATCATACCACCTGAAGAGGTTCATATTGATAACATGCTTCATCACATTGAAGAACCTATTGTGGTCATAGACTAGAGAGTCCAAAATTAGATGAAGTGCATCAAACTTGTGAAATGAAATTCTAAGCGCGTGCTCGATTTCACTTGGGAGCGTGAAGATCAAATGAAGTTCAACTGCTAACAACACAACTTGAATTTCGGGACAAAATTCCTTCAATGGGAGACTGTGACAACCGACATGTCATTATCCGTACCACCCATAAATATACTCACAATACGTTAATGCATTTTAGACGTAATTTTTAGTAATTGAGCGTTCTAGTCTGGCAAGCTCATTTGGTGTTTAGATTTCATACTTTGTACTACTTAAATTTTCATCAAATTTAGGATGTTACGAGGAACACAAGCATTGGTGATAAAATATATATGTTCTTAAACGTGTATACTATTATACATTTATTGGACGATATTGGTGGTTATTAATTTAAAACCGCAATATTCCATATCATATTTAAGATCGTGTTTGGAAATTCTTACTTGTATATGATTTTATTTTTAATGTACATACATATATTTTCTCTAGAGGCATGAGTGTATTTTATAACTAGATAACGGTATATTAAAAAATGTTGTTTTTTTATACAAAACTATAAAAATATAACACTTACTATCTACCAAAACCTTCTTTTAAAAATAAAATAACTAATGATTATCACCATAAGATTCACCATCCACCCAACTACAAACTTATTTTTTTTTATTTTATATGGAATACCATTCTTGAAATCCATGAAATCTTACAATATCATAACCACTCAATCCAACATTCTTACTTTTCAAAAGTATATAAAGACGTTGAAAGGATCGGGATCTAGTTTGATCAATTAGATTAAGATTTGCAGCGGAATAGCACAAGAATTAGACGAAATTTAAGCAAGAATAATATGAATATTCAATCAAACATTAACGGTTATAGAGAGAGAAAGTTTTCTGCAAAGAGAATGTTTTCATTCATGCACACGCTTCGGTTACAAGGAAATTAGGTCAACATTCCTTTTATAAAGGAATGTGACATCAGCTGACGTCACTTGATAGTGACAGCTAACTGATTTATACAAACAACTGAAAGTAAACTAAACTACTGAAGATGTCCACAACAACTGAGGACACCTTCACAAAAAGCTAAGTACAAGCTAACATTACAACTACTGAAGTTATAACATCTGAAGTGTAAGAACTTCAGATGTTTTACATAATATAAAACTACTGATTACAAACTACTGAAAAGTAAACCATCACAACTACTGAAGAGAACTACTTCAGCTATTGTGACAACTTCTGAGAACTTGGTCTTCAGACTTTGTCTTCAGCAGTTGTCTTCAGACTTTGTCTTCAGCTGTTATAGACCACTTCAGTTGTTTTGATGTCTATGGGACTTATTTTTTGACCTGGCTCATTGGTTCTTTTGGTCCAACAAAATCCCCCTGAACCAATGCAGCCAAAACCTTTAAGATTATTCAAGTCCCACTTATTGGCAGAAACATTTTCTGGATCAGCTCAGAAATCTTCAAATTAAGCTCAGGCCAGGGAAGAGGTTTCAGAAAGTTTGATTGGCAAAGGATGAATGGAACTCTTCTTGGGGAATTGGACATAGAGCTGTTACTCCATCCATTAGACCTACTTCCTAATGATGAGTCTGTAAGACTCTTTGACATAGGCCTCAAGGAATACAACTTGTTCTTCCATTGTGAGTTCTTCAGCTTCACTTTCAAAGAAGAACTCAGGCCCATAGTACTCTGATAAGTACTTAACATTCTTTCATTCTTCAGCTCCATAGTAGTTATTTCTCTGTATGCAAACTCATCAGGATGAGTGCCTCCAAGCAACAACTGGAGCTCATTTCTTCTTATTTCTTCAAGCTTCTTGTAGATCAACCCCTTCTTTACCATTTTGTTTTCTAGTAAAGTTTGTGGAGTCATCTTAGACTTGTAAGCTCTCTTGAAGTCATCAAGGATTTCATAGTGTGACACTACAATGGCCAGCATTATCACAACATCTATAATCTTCTTTACTTGGCCATTGTATCTACTTGGAATCTTCTTTTTATGAATTCTGTCACTTACTCTAGGGTCAGGCCAAATTCTCACTCTCTCTTTCTGATATTGAAATGTGAATCTGAGAGCATACAACCTCTGAGCATGTTTCTTCATAGCTTGTATGGATGAAGACTTAGGAAACTCTTTATCAATCATCCTTAACAGCTGCTCATCATGTTGTTTGTGCTGTTCTTCTTCTTCAAGTTTGACTTTTACCATTTGCCTTTGGATTTTAGGTGTGATTGTTGTTGGTTGACTTCTGGGCTCAGGCATCTTTATTTTAAGAACAATAGAGATTGGCAGACTATCATCCTCATCATCATCTTCTTCTTCCATCCTCAACACCCTTCTCTTCCTCTTGGGTGCCTCATAGGTAGTGGTTTGAGTAGGTTTCTTGGGTAAAGGAGTTGGTTTTGAGGGTTGTGAAGTTGGTTGTTTTGGTGTAGGAGATTGTGCAGGCTGCTCTAGCATCTTGGTTGTGAGTGAAGCTTTGGATAACTTTGCCATATCAGACCTTTTCCCAACACCAGCTTCATCAAGAGCTTCTATGATCAATCCTTTGTTGAATACTTTAGAAGAACAGATTCTGGTGGTTATCTCCAAAATACTATCTCTGGACCATGAATTCACTTCAATGATTGATCTTCCTAGATGCTTTGATATGAATCTTGGCATAGCTTCCAGCCTTTCCCTTTCTTTCTCACTCCAACTTGCCCATCTATGTTCAATCTCTTGAATCTCTAGACTTCTGATTTCAGAGTCAAGTTTGGCTGTGTCAAAACCTTGTCTGAAGAGTTATCTGCTATGTTGCTCATCAGCTTCTTTGATCAGTTCTTCTAACTTTTTCTCACCTTCAGTCTGTTCAGAGCTTTTCTTTCTCTTGTAGGTGAACATCTCCTTTTCTTTCTTCTCTTTTTCTTCTTCCTCTTTAACTCTCTTTCTTTTGTCTACTTTCACTGACTTAGACTCCCCCTTTTTGGTTGCATTGGGTTCAAGGGTTTGAGTGTCAGAAAGTCTCTTAGAAACAGCAACATCAACTAAGGTTTGAAGATTTGAGGAAAGCCTCTCATCAATGGCTTGATGCACAATGTTTGTGATTATGGAAGTGATGAGAGGTAAGGAGGATTGAAAGGCAGCAACCATTTGCTCAGAGGGGTTCTGTCCCTGAGAAATGGTGCCTGAATCAGAGGCTGGTGGCAAAGTTGTTGGGAGTGGCTCGGTGCTTGGGAGAGCTTCAGAAGAAACTGCCATCTGTGGGTGAATTGGGGCAGATGGACTTGATTCTTGTGACATTTTGGCAAGCAGTTCTTGTAGTCTACATACCTCAGTCTCAAGAATGGTGTTGTGGGCTAGAACATAAAAAAAAGCCCAGGTCATCATCAGTCTTTGCTGAATCATCTGACCTCCTGATTAAATCAAGATGAACATGTGTTGAGTGTAGATCAGTATTCACATGTGCCCCTATTTCTTGGAACTGGGGACTTCCGGCCTCAGGATTATGTCCTTCATTGCCAGTTGCCTCTGGTGAGGTCTTAGAAATGATACCACCTTCATCCTGGTCATGTGCTGAAACAGGAGAAGAGGCAGCCTCACCAGATGTTCGAATCTCCTCCTCTACACAGGGAGATTGAACTCTGTAATCCCTGTGTTGTGGGTTATCAGCCACATTATAATCCTCTTCCTTAACTGTTGAGGTTTTCCCAGTGGTAATAGGTTTCTGGGGAGGGTTAGAGGAATGTAGTTGAGTCAGCACTTGTGCAATAACCACAGTTGGGCTTGTAGGTGTGGCTTCAGTGGGAGATAAGTGTGAAGAGGATTGCACCTGGGGTGAATGGTGCTCTTCAATGGCAATATTCTCAAGTGAGAGAGATTCCAGTAATGTGATTTCTCCATTTTTGGTTGCATCAGGATCCTGTTGAGAGGATACCTGAGTGGTTTCAGCTGGTAGAGTCATGGAAACTATAGGGGGATTACTACCCATAGTTTCATCCTGCCTTTATGTTGCAGGGGCATCATCAGGGGACTCAACTCCCTGAGTAACCTTTTAGGTTTGTTTGGATTATGGTTTGGAGAGGACTTTGGATCTGGAGGATGAGGCTGTGGGTTCCTTCTGCTTGGGTTTTAGCAGTTTGGCAGCCTCTTTGAGTTGTGGGTCAGAGTTGTGCCTGGAGTATACCTCTGGCAAAACTACCACAGCAGGGACTCCAAGGCTAACAGGGTCATCAGATTTTAATTGATTTATGATTATGGCCATAAGAAACCTTGGATATAATATCCATTTGTTAGCCACAGGTTTCATTGCCAGATCTTTTAATTCCAAAAATATAATTTCAGAAAAATTTAAGCTTTTACGTTCAAGGATAGAATACAATACCTGCTGCCACCGGGATGACATTTGATCCCATGAAGAGGATTTGGGGGCAAGGCAGACATTGATCATATGAAAAATTAGGCGTTCAACATCATGGAAGTGCTTCTTCAGAATGGTTGTAGCACTTAGGTCGCCCTCATATCCATGGTTGATGAATGATAGATCAGTGGTTCCCTTCGGGTATTTGGTGACAAAGGTGGCATCATTCAGATCTAGGGTTTGGTGAATGATAGCAGGAGTGACTACCACCTTCTTCTGGTTTACAAATGACTGGAGAGTGATCACGACATCATTCTCACCAGTATGGACAGTGACATTTGTCCAGAATTGGCGAAAGGTATCGGGATAAATGGTTGGATTCAGAAGAAAAGCAGTTTGATACGGGGAATCAACCATCAGTTCAATGGCAGCATCAAACTTAGTCCAAAATGCCAATTTTGTGAAGTAGGCAACACAGTTGTGTCATGGTTTGATTTGCATGGTCGCCATTAATGGAAGATGAACGTTCGGAAAACGACTTATGAAAAGTTTGAAGTTAGGGTTAGGTATTTATAGGTTATGAAATGGCTGAAAGAAAACAACTGAAAGTTTTAGTGTTAGTCATCAGTTGTTAGAAAACTACTGAAGACATGGTTTTAACTTTCAGATGTTGTAAACAACTGAAGACTTGGTGTTAGTCATCAGTAGTTTGAAACTACTGAAGACTTGGTTTTGGCTTCAGTTGTTTTAAAACGAAACAGCAGTTGTTTGAAACAATTGAAGAGTAAAATTGCTCTTCAGTTGTTGTCGTCAATTCACAGATCTCAGTTGTTTTATTTGACCTTAACACTTACTCAGCAGATTATCTGATTTTCAGATGTTTCATTGGTCATCAGTACTTATTTGTTAGAACAGACATCAGTAGTTGTAACCACATCAGTAGTTGTAACCACATCAGTAGTTGTAACTACATCAGTACTTTTCAACAAATAAAGTACTTTAGTACTTTTAGTAATTTAGTCTTCAGTAGTTATGAAAACTACTGAAGATAAAATAACTTATCAGTACTTATTTTTGACAGCTGTATACTAATGCTCATCAGTACTTGTGAACTGAGATCATCAGTAGTTGTCAAATCATTCAAGCTGCAGCATACCAAGCCTTAGCACAAGATTTTGGAAAGTTGCACTGTCCAAAGGCTTAGTAAATATATCTGCAAGCTCATCAGCACTAGGAACAAACTTTGGATCAATCAGACCTTTTTCATAACAATCCCTGATAAAATGATGTCTGATCTCAATATGTTTGGTCCTAGAATGCTGGATAGGATTCTTAACAATACAAAGAGTTGAAGCATTGTCCATCAGTAAAGGAGTCTTAGTCTCTGTAATGTCATAATCCAGTAATTGATTCTGAAGCCAGAGTATCTCAGATGTACAACTTGCAGCAGCAATGTACTTTGCTTCAGCAGTGGATGTAGCAACTGAAGTTTGTTTCTTACTCTGCCAAGAAACTAAACAATTGCCTAGAAATTGGCATCCACCAAAGGTTGATTTTCTAGTTAATTTACACCCTGCATAGTCACTATCAGAGAAAGCAACTAATTTGCAAGAGTGCCCAGTGGAATACCAAAGTCCTAGAGATTGAGTTCCTTGCAAATATCTAAAGATCCTTTTGACTGTAATCATATGGGATACTTTAGGTGCAGCCTGAAATCTAGCACAGACACAAGTTGTAAACATAATGTCTGGTCTAGAAGCTGTAAGGTACATCAAGGAACCAATCATACATCTGTAAAGAGTTTCATCAACTGCTTTACCTTTCTGATCAGCATCTAGTTGTGTGATGCTGCACATGGGAGTAGAACAGAGCTTACAGTTTTGTAAATCAAACTTTTTCAACAAATCCTTTGTATATTTTGACTGATGAATGAAAGTTCCATTAGCCATTTGTTTGATTTGCAAACCCAGAAAGAACTGTAATTCTCCCATGGCACTCATTTCAAACTTTTGTTGCCTCAACTTAGTAAAGGCATCACACAACTGTGGATCAGAGGATGCAAAAATAATATCATCTACATAAATTTGAACAAGGAGCTTATGCATGCCTACTTTCTTAATGAACAAAGTTTTATCTATGGAGTCTCTAGTGAAATTATTTTGAAGAAGAAGTTAGACAGTGTTTCATACCAGGCTCTGGGAGCTTGTTTTAACCTAAAGAGCCTTATCAAGCTTATACACCCAATCTGGATGTTTATGATCTTCAAAACCTGGTGGTTGACACACATAAACTTCTTCTTTTATTTTACCATATAAGAATGCACTTTTGACATCCATTTGAAAAACTTTAAGATTATGGAAAGCAGCATAAGCTAAGAACAATCTGATTGCCTCCAGTCTGGCTACAGGGGCAAAGGTTTCATCATAATCAATACCTTCTTCTTGTAAAAACCTCTGTACAACCAGTCTGGCCTTGTTCTTGACAATTTGACCTTTTTCATCAGTTTTATTCCTAAACACCCATTTAGTGCCTATTGCACACTTACCTTGGGGTAGAGGAACCAGTTCCCACACTTGCTGCTTTTGAAACTGAAGAAGCTCAAGTTGCATGGCTTCAACCCATCCATTGTCTCTTAATGCAATATGATAGTTCTTTGGCTCTTGCTGACTGATGAAGAGAGCATAAAAGTAGAAATTGGACAACTGACTTCTAGTTGAAACACCAGCATTAATGTCACTAATGATCTGAGACATGGGGTGATTCTTCAGTTCTTGATACTCAATAAGATATGTGCAAGTGTTTGTACGTGATTTAGCAGCAACAGATGTGACCCAGACTCTTGAAACCTAGAATGAGATGGCATTCAAATGAAGTAGAGGAATCAGAGATCTTATCAGCATTGTTGTGGATAGAACTGTTGAAGCTACAGGAACATCAAGGTTAGTAGACTCAGGCAGGTGATCACTAAACCTTGCATTTGTATCACCAGATGAATGACTAGTTGCAGGAGATGATAGATTCACAAAATCTGCAACAACTGGAGGCTGATAAGGAACATATTGTAGTATGTTCAAATCAAATAACTCCACAGGGTTTTATGGGATTTTCTCCTTTGGAGATTCATTAACTTTACATGCAAGGTTTCTTCAACTATCTTTGTTCTGAAATTAAAAACTCTGTATGCCTTGCAAGTAGATGAATACCCAACAAAGTACCCTGCATCCACCTTTGATTCAAACTTCTGAAGTGGATCCTTTGTGTTAAGAATATAACAGGGACACCCAAATGCTCTAAAGAAGGAAATCAGAGGAGCCAAATGACGTAACACTTCATAAGGAGTCTTCATCAACCTCTGATTTACTAACACTCTATTTTGCACATAGCAAGTTGTGTTGACAGCTTCAGCCCAAAAGGTTAGTGGCAAACCAGAATCAGCCAACATTGACCTTGCGGCTTCAATAAGGGTCTTGTTCTTTCTCTCCACCACTCTATTTTGTTCAGGAGTTCTTGGAATGCTATACTGCCTCTTGAGTCCCTTAGAGAAATAGAATTCATCAAGTGTGTGGTTTCTAAATTCTGTGCCATTATCACTCCTCACACACTTGACAGAAAGGGAGTACTGCTTTTTCACATGCAACACAAAGTAGATGATGATTTGACCAGCCTCATCTTTTGAATGTAAGAAGAAGGTCCATACAAATCTGGAATAATCATCCACAATTACAGACAATATTTTTTTCTTTGCCATGCTCATCACTCTTACTGGACCAAGAAGATCCATATGCAGTAATTGCAAGCAGACAATGGACTTTGGTTCTTCTATTGGAGGGAATGATACTTTGTGTTGATTTCCTTTTAAACAAGCAGAGCAGTTGTCATCACATTTGAACTCCTTTAATGGCAGACCTCTCACTAAACCATGATGGATAAGTTGGTTCATGTTTTTAAGATTCACATGACCAATCCTTTTGTGTCATAGTTCAGATTCCTGAGGAGAGGCCTTGGAGAACAGACATGGATGGCCTTTTAGATCAATTTTCTTTGATAAGTCTAAGGCATATACTCTTCCAACCCTGTTGGCCTTCAGGAGAGTATTCATCCAATATCTTGTCAATCATTCTTAAAACATTGGAAGACAGAATCCGACAGTTTTGACTAGTGAAAAGTACAACATGCCCTTTATCACACATTTGACTGACACTCAACAAGTTGTACTTGAGATTCTCCACATGGTTAACATCATCAACTTATCTCACCATTTGACACAAAGCCTTTGCCGATGATGTAACCCTTAGCATCATTACCAAAAGATACAAATCCCTTCTTTCCTTGAGAGTAGTCATGAAGAAGAGAACTACTCCCTGTCATATGCATAGATCCTCCACTGTCCACATACCAGATGCTTCTATGGCATGCTGAAGAACCCTGCATTTGTCACAACAAACTAGTTAGCTTTTGAGACCCAAACTATTTTGGTTTTGGGTCTGTTCTCATCAACAGATTCTATATTAACTGATTTGTCATGACTAACAGCCTTTGAAGGTGGAGATGGTGCTGAAAAGGATTCCTTTGATTTTGGCTTAGTTTTTCTTTTCAGTGGTTTAATCACAGGTACATCTATTTGGTTAACTCTTCCCAACAAATATTGAACCATCATAACAAGTTGTGTCTGATTGGTTGTAAAGCCTTCAGTTCAGCAGACACATCAGTACTTGTTTTTTATTGGTTCCTGTGACTCACCATGTCCTCTTTTTTGAAAGACACAGACTTAGTCTGGTGTTTTGATATTCCATGAGGAATATTCTCAGCTGTTTTTGATAAACCCCTTCCTTCTTTTTAGATTTTTGTAAGAACTTTGGGTTATCAGTTTGAGATGTTTGTGGCACAAACTTGGTTTCAAATTCATCTTTCATTTTATTAATTTTCTTTTTAATGATTTTATCTTTGTTGAATTTGGAACCCTTTCTGTACCAACATTCATCAGTGAGATGATTGAATGGACCACATATTTCACATGGCTTTTTCTTCATCTTCTATTGTTCAACTGCTGAAGAAGATGAAACTACTGAAGGTGTGTTCTTCAGTACTTTCTTCCTCTCAGTACTTATGTTAAGTACTGAAGGATTTGTAACAACTAAAGACTTGTTCAAGTTTTCTATCAGTACCTTTGGATTTCCTGATAGACTCTTCAGCAGTTGTCAAACCATGTTTGTTTTCATTGGTTTGAAATGTTCTTCGGTGTTGTTACTTGCTCTTCAGTACTTTGAATACTTTGTGAGACAACACCTGAAGTGCTCAGCTTTTCTTTGATCATGTGTTTATCAGAAGTGAGACCATCAGCAGATTGATTAGCTGAGGTACTATTACTGACTTCATCCTCTGATTTTGCATTATCACTTGAGGATGAGACACATGATGATGTGGTTTGGGAATTGCTTTCACCTTCAGATTTTACTTCTGTCTTGGGAGTAAAATCTGTAGGAGGTACAGTGTGATTATACCTAATCCCAAACTTCACATTTGAAGCTGTTTGCTTACTGAGAAGCATTTCAAACCCCTTGCAGGATGTTACCCAGCGTTCACACTCTACTTGAATAGCTGCAAGTGTTTCTTTGAGATTCTTATGATTCTCTAAAATGACCTCTACCTTTTCCTTTTCATCAGTGATTTGACATTTTAATTTGTAAATTCATCATCTTTTTCCTTTAAGACAGACTCAAACTCAGCTTTTCTTTTGGAAATCACTTTCTCTAGGTCAAGATTTTGATTAATTAAAGCTACATTTGCTTCTCTAATTGAGACAAAAGCAGTTATGCATGACTCATAACACAACTTGGCCTTAGCCTCAGAAGATACCTGTGGTACCTGTGATGATGAAGCATTTGAGCATGAACCATCAGTAGACTCCAGGGCCATAAGAGCAAGATTTCCAAAGGATTTTCACCACCATGTTGACCAACACCAGAAAAAACTTGTTCAGAATAAGAGAAGATCATCTGGTAAGATACTCCAGTCAACAACTCCGGGTGTGAAAAAGCTTTGATGTGATTAGATTGAGATTGTTGATTTGATTGAGATGGTTGAGGCTCAGGTAGGGCATGTGGTTGTTGAGCTATGGGTACTGAAACCTGATTGGACTAAGGCATGTAAAAACAGGGATAAGGATATGGCATTTGACCTTGAGGGACAAAATGCAGGAGGATGATGTGAATTTGTGAATGATGACCAGAACTGGTAGAATGTTGCCCTTTGTTTTGTGAGCTATTGCATGGAAAGGTCACAAAGGGTGCAGAAGAGTTAGATCCAGATGATCTACACTCTTTTGCAAAATGTCCAAGTCTATGGCACTTTTGACACCTTAACTTGCTCTTGTCAACACCAACTTTGGTTTTTCCAGAGAGACCAGGAAATTTTCTACCTGTCCTTTTGTAAATTTTTGAGATATGATATTGATTAATGTCATTTGACTTAAAATATCCATCTCTTCCAGATCATCATCAGCAATTCCTTTCAAATCATCCATCAAAAAACACAAATTATCACTACTACACCCTGAATTACTATCAACACCAACAAAAGCAGGATCTCCACTGTTTGAAGAGAAATCTATATGCTCATCATAAGAACTTTCTGATGCAGCATATTCTGACTCATGACCGACCATAGCAGTATTCCCTGGTACAAAATCATCAGTGAGCTTCCCAGATGAAGCTAGTCTCCTTTTTTGTTCTATCTCTCTTTCAAATGTTAACAGTTTCCCATGAAGTTGGGTGAGAGAGAGATTATCCAGATTTGCACTGGAGCATAGGACAATAGTATATGTGTCCCATCTCTCAGGCAGGGATCTGAGGAATCTTTTGTTCATCTGATTGTTTGTATATTCATGTTTAACCATTTTCAGCTCAGATATCAAACAGGAAAATCACTCAAATTGTTGAGTCGTGACTCACCCAATCTATGAGAGAATGTCTTATTGCTGGGCAAGGATCTCTCTATTGTTTGTCAAGACCTCATCAGTTCCTCCAAATAGTTCTTTCAGAGCAACCCAGAGGTCATGAGCAGTTTCATGATGCATAAGTCCAGAATAGATTTCATTTGGCAGTGCCATGGCCAGAATTCCATGGGTTTTAGCATCAATTTCAAACAGTTTCAGATCTTCATCTGAGTATTGCTCTTTCTTCTTCGGAACCATCTCATTGGTTTCCAGATTACTCACCATAGGCTTATATGGTCCATGAACCACAGATTTCCAACAACCTGAACTGTTGACAGACAGGTGATGGAGCATTCGGTGTTGCCATATGTTATACTCACTCCTAACAAGCATCGAAGGCTTTGTTGAGGAGCCAGTATTGTGAGAATCATTGAGATTTTCACCAATTCAAACAGGTTCAATGAGATTTTAACAGATCTAGCTCAAAAACTCAACAACACAGTTTTAAACAAGATGAATCTCAAATTAATTCACCGGAAGCAACAGAAAATCAAACTCTATAACCAATTCTTGCAAATTTGCTAATTCGATCAAACTTAGATATCAAAAGAGCAGTTTCAATGATCAATTGTTAAATCGATCAATGATTAACCAGGTCTGATACCATTTGAAAGGATCGGGATCTAGTTTGATCAATTAGATTAAGATTTGCAGCGGAATAGCACAAGAATTAGACGAAATTTAAGCAAGAATAATATGAATATTCAATAAAACAGTAACGGTTATAGAAAGAGAAAGTTTTCTGCAAAGAGAATATTTTCATTCACGCACACGCTTCAGTTACAAGGAAATTAGGTCAATATTCCTTTTATAAAGGAATGTGACATGAGCTGACGTCACTTGATAGTGACAACTAACTGATTTATACAAACAACTGAAAGTAAAGTAAACTACTGAAGATGTCCACAACAACTGAGGACACCTTCACAAAAAGCTAAGTACAAGCTAACATTACAACTACTGAAGTTATAACATCTGAAGTGTAAGAACTTTAGATGTTTTACATAATATAAAACTACTGATTACAAACTACTGAAAAGTAAACCATCACAACTACTGAAGAGAACTACTTCAGCTGTTGTGACAACTTCTGAGAACTTGGTCTTCAGAATTTGTCTTCAGCAGTTGTCTTTAGACTTTGTCTTCAGCAGTTGTCTTCAGACTTTGTCTTCAGACTTTGTCTTCAGCAGTTGTCTTCAGACTTTGTCTTCAGACTTTGTCTTCAGACTTTGTCTTCAGACTTTGTCTTCAGACTTTGTCTTCAGACTTTGTCTTCAGCTGTTGTAGATCACTTTAGTTGTTTTGATGTCTGTGGGACTTAAAGGTTTTTCTGACCTGGCTCATTGGTTCTTTTGGTCTAACAGACGTTGTCATCCCAACACCACATCTTCCTTTTTATTTTAATATTGTTAACATGCTTTTAAATTTTTACACAATATTTTATACACCATATCTTTCTCATATATCATTACCACCTTTCAGAAATATCACCATTCGTTTTTTACCCATTTCTCAATTGTCCATTCTATCTCTCTAGATTTTCTCCTTTTTTATCTTTAAGACTCAAGAATCAAACTCAAATCTTAAGTTTTAAGATTTCCCACATGTTGTGGAGGTTTCCTAAGGTGCTTACAATGAGTTGAAGGTGTTCATCAAGTGTTTTGGTCATAAGCATTACTTATCTTTTTCATCCACCTTCTTTTTGCTTGTTAAGGTGAAGATCAATCACCTCTTTAAACCTTACTTTTTTCTAGATTACAAGTTGTTTTCAAAATTTTACAAACACCCACGTATTCAAAAGTTGTAAGCTTGTTTTGTTTGTGAAAATTAATCATTTATAGCAAGTTATTTTCTTAATATAAGCATATTTTTTAAGTTTTCAAGAAAGGCTACAATTGTAACTAATTTGGTAATTTATGTATTTTACTAACATGCTACATTATATACTAATACATGTAAAACTTTCAAAACATGTAATATATATATATATATATATACTTACTAACAAAACAATATTTTTAGTGTCACGTGTCATGTTTCAAGAACTTTATATCTCTAATTTCCTGCCTAAAAATGCATGTAACCTCATTGTTGATTATAGTTCATTTGACTAAAGTTAAACTTTTGCTACATTCCACATTTGAAGAGGTTTAATAAAGGAAGGTCGAAAATCAAAATTTATATTGTGCCATTGATTACAAAAAACATGATATCAAGTTTTGAATAATAGATCACTTAATATGAGACACAATTTGTACTATTATATATGTTTTGTACTAATTGTCAAATGTTTTCTTTGTTGTATGAAAAACTATGTTACGAAATAATCGTTCGGGTCGAACTATGTTCATATTGAAAAGAAAATTACTTTTGAGATATTATATTAACAAATCTTTTATGACAATTGTTATGTGAAACTTCTAACTCTATATTGTACATATCTTAAACACTTATTTGAAACTTTTAATTATATATGTTTTTAAGATCTTTGACAACTTAATTTATTATTATCATATTTTCATGTCAAAGGTTGATATACTAAACTGGTGGAGTTAATTACACCAACATCATTAGTCCTTGTGGTTTCAAGAAAGTAACACCCTAAGGTACTAACGGTTTTTTGTTACATCTTTAGGTAATAAGAGTTATTTTTTGTAATACACCAAGGGACTAACACAAACGTTTGTTTAAAATTAACGGATACCTCATCACGTGTATAAAACATGAGGGCAAATTCGTCTTTTACCACTTATACCCTGAATATATATTAACCCCACTTCTTCAAACTTGAATAGCACTGTCATTCGATTAAATGATCATGCTTTCAAGTTAGTTTTAAAACTTGATTGGTGTTAGGATTCTAAAAGTGACGATCAAAATGTGGGTTCTTAGAGGTGAAGATGATGTAGACATTGAATTAATATACAGTAAGTGCTTGCTTTTAATCTTATTCATACATGATAAAAATGATCAAAATTTGTGTTTCAAACTAATTAAGATGTCTGCCTATTTGTTTTTAGGTAAGATCATTATCCAGACCATTTTTCGATCAACATTCACTATGGAGGAGCTTTTATAATTAAAGATAATCATAGGGTTCCAGAAAGGTTCAAGGATTATTATGTGGATTTGTTGCATATGGAGAATTTTGGTATTTCAGTTTTACATGATATTGTTGCACAGTTAGGTTACACCAACCCATTAAATGTATTTTACTATTATCAAATTCCTAGAAGGGATTTTCGATTTGGATTGTGGGTTTAGCTTTTGATCAAGATTTATCAAATTTCTTGAGGTTTGTTAGAAATCATAAGTGTGTCTTTATTTATGCAACAACTACGAGTGATTATGATTTAATAAATCCTTATTTGGAAGATGATGAAGGATGATGAGAACTTAGAAGATTATGCCAATCGGGTTGAGGCAGTTGAAGTGGATATTGTAAATTTCGTAGTTAAGTTGAATGAGGGTGATGATGATGATCAAGAGGAGAAGATTATCTAAGTAATGATTCATTTGGTACATCTTCCTTCGAAGATAAAATACCAATTAAAAAGATTTGAACAAAAGCATTTAGGAGACTTAGAAAAGAACAAGTGGGTAGTAAACATCAAATCTGACTTTTATATTGGATAAAAGTTTGGTAGTCATGAAGAAGTAAAGGAATTGATTAGAAGACACTCGGTAGAGACAATGAGGGAAATATCATTTTATAGAAATGACAAAGTTAGGGTGATGGCTGATTGCAAAGGAACTATTCCACGGTTTGAAAAAGAACCAAGTCAAGGCCCATGTCCAACTAATAATACAAGTCAAAATGCAAATCAAAAACCAATTCAAGGCCCAAATCAAGTTAACAAAGTGGATACTGATAAAGCTTGTCAAAGTCAAAAAAACGAAATGAGGCAGGAAACCCCATAGAACCCCAATACATGTCCTTGGGTCTTGTATGTTTCTATATCAAAAGAGGATCCAATTTGGGTGGTTAAAACGTACAATCCATAATATAAATGCCTTCAAAAGAGACATGTGAAGTCATTTACTTCAGATTGGCTGTCAAAGGAGATCTAAGATCAGATTGAGTCAAACCCCGGGATACCTATCAAGGGTGTACAAGAATAAATGCAAAAGAAGTATGAAATGGATGTTTGAAAAATGAAGGCATTTAGGGCTAAGCCAAAAGCATCTAAAATGATAATGGGTGACTATATTAAGCAGTATAGTGTTCTAGGGGGATTATGTGTGTGAATTACAAAGAGCAAACCCAAATACTATAGTAAAGATTGATGTGGAATTAGAGCCTAATCCTAATTATGAGGTTCGAGTTTTTAGAAGATTTTATGTAGGTCCTGGTCCATTTAAACAGGGTTTCAAAGCCTGTAAAATAGAAATACTAGACTCAGATAGTGCTTTCATGAAGGGGCCATTCCTAAGCTAGTTACTAACTGTTGTGGGTACAGATCCATATTAGTTATTATATGGTAATCTATGATATATGATGCATATTAGTTATTAACATATATTAATATGTGTAGGTAGAGCAAAGTCTGTATAACCGCTTTAGAGTTTATAAGAGAATACCTCGTGAAGATCATTATGAATGTAATGAAAGTTAATAACAAAAATAATGGATTTTAAAACTCTAAATGTGGCGAAGAAGTTTGAATTCATTAAAAGAGTTGCTACCCAAATGACTGTCAAATGGAATGGAGGGCAAAAGTTTCAAGTTACGGGTAAACATATGTGGTGGATGTTTGTGAGAAAGTGTGCTCTTGTAGAACATAGGAATTGGTTGGCATTCCTTGTATACATGTTGTTGCTGCAAACTAGGACATGCCTATACATGGTTTAGAGGTTGACATTCTAGAATAATGGATGGACTATTGTTATTGGTTACAAACCCGGAAGAATGTCTACTCTTATAAAGTTGGTCCAATTAATAATAGAATCATGTGGCCTTGATCATTGTGTCCTATAAAGTTAAAAGAACCTAAACACCATAAACCAATAGGTAGGCCAAAAAAGAAGCGGAAAAAGGATGCCATGTAGAATGAAGATGCGATGGTCAAAAGTGGCAAACTAAGCACGAAGGGGAAGACCGTTACATGTGGACTTTGAAAGAAAAAATGCCATAACAGAAAAACTTGCAAGGGTCAAGGGGAACCATCAACTGTAAACCAGTGAGGACTGTGTTTATTTTCATTTTTGGGTGTTTATTACTTGGTTTGTATTTAGAATTGACTATTTAGTCTTTTGTTTTTTTATTGTTTATCATTAATTGTAGTCTTTTGATCTTTTAGGAACTACTTGGCATGATTGTGTAATACATTTACTCAATTAAGTGAATGTAGTGTGTATGTTTGTAGTTTTTGTTCAAATTGTCTTTATGTTTAATCAACTAAATATAGTGTTCATGTTTGAACCGCATATTACACCATATTAGCTCACCATATCAGGTTTAATCAACTAAATGGTCTTTATGTTTAATCAACTAAATGTAGTGTTCAAATTGACTTTAGGTTTTACATAAAGTGCAAGTGAATGTAGTCCTTACATGTGTTCCTGTTACTGCATATTACACCATATTAGCTCATCATATTAGCCCTGATCTAGTTGATACAACATTTAAGATTAAAAGACTAGATTTTCATTGAATAATCAAAATGGTTCAATTTCATTAAAATTTATTGATTCAAAACTATCAAAAGGATTACAATACTTGAATACCTAAACTAAATTAAAAAAACTACAAAAGAAGAAAACCCTACAAAAAGTAACCTAATAATTAGCAAACATATGTCTTTTCGCTTCACTTTGTTTTCAAGGTTGTTCTTTGAAATCAGGAGCCTTGGGATGATGTGAACAGATCAAGCACACATAGGAGGATCAACCCACACAGAGAATCTGCACCTAAAACGCTAAAAAAGTAAATGATTAAAGAGGTATTTTTTTCAAGAATTATGTCAATAGGATTCTAGAACTATTACCACCATTGGGCAAGTATAGAAATGTCGTCGAGGGTTGCTATTGGTCCACAAAGTTCGGATTACAGTTTGTCTTCCATAATTACAAACCACCATTGTGGTAAGGTGGGTGAGCTTCTCTAATTTTTGGCGATGGTAGCAGAGATTGAGGTTGTTTGATCGAAGAAGAAAGGGTTTAATTATATCCACTTGCTTAAAGGGTAAAAGACGGATTTGACCTCATGTTTTATGCACGTGACGAGGTATCCTGTTAATCTTAAGCGAACGTTTGCGTTAGTACCTTGGTGTGTTACAGAAAATAACTCTTAATACCCAAAAATGTAACAAAAAAATGTTAGTACCCTATGGTGTTACTTTCTAGAAACCACAAGGACTAATAGTGTAATTAACTCAAATTGGTGTTTCATTTTCTTTATCTTTATCTTTACTACTTTATAAAGCATAATAGAAGGATAGTTTGGGAATTAAACATGAAAATTAAAACGGTAGATGAAGAGTCTCAGTTCAAATATCTGCTCATTGTAAACTTTCTTCCAGATCTACCCCCCACTCCTCCCATTGACGGTTGAATCGGAACTAAACTGAATCGTCACCGACTTCAATCCACACCATCAGTACCTTCCATCTTCCCCTTCTTTAATCATAGCTTCAATTCATAGGTTATGTGTGATTCTTTGATCTTCACGAACCTTCTACCATGAAGAGATTGATCGATCACTACTACCACCAAGATGGCTATCGCTGCTACACAGTCAATTATTTCCACAACTCAACCACAGAAGCTACCCATTCAGGGTTTGTGTGATTATGGCGATATTGCTTTTCTAATGGTAAGCGTTTAGATATTGGGTTGTTTTTGTTCATAATTATTGCTTCTTGGTTTCATATGGTGATTCTAGGTTAGTTTTTTTGTATTGTGGGTCTTTTGAAATTTTGAGTTTTGTTTTGTAAGGCCCCGTTCCCGGGCACCTCACAGTTGGTCATTCATTGCACTTAAAACGTAATAAAACGTACATTTATTTTGCAGCGGAATTTAAAACTTTTATTATTAACTAAAACATGTCATTTACAATATGTGTTTTCATCTCAAAATACAAGACATGTCAAAATACAGACGCCAGCCTCAAAATGCTCCCAATAGCTTATGCATCCATGCCTGCAACTCCTCAGCATCAATAAATACCTGCCAACTATCATGCATACAAAAGTCAATGACGCTGAGTGAGTTCTACTTTTATAATAAAAACATACTTTTCTGTGTAAAAACCATTCTTTACTTTATTTCAAATCATACTATACTTTACAATCGTTCGTGATCATGCATCATACGTACATACGAATAATAGTATTATTATCTTCATCATTACGTTCATTAACTTTATTCGTTCAACGTATTACATTATCGTTCACTTCTCTTTCTAGATCTGGTCAGACTTTACCCTCTTCGTGGCACTCAGCCACGATTACTGAGGTCGAATGACAAGGATCCTGTTCTGTACTTTATTACGATAATTCATTTACGTTCATTCATACGTTCATTCTTTCATACATGATCTTTCGTTCATTACTCTTTATTACTCGAATCTTGTCTCGTGCAATATCCCCGACTCATGCTCGAAAGCTGATGTTGTGCCGGGGCCTGCTCACAAACCCCCGACTCATGTCCGAAGACTGACACAGCACCGAGATACGCAACAAATATCCCATACGAGTCAATCACAAGGATTGAACTCTATCCGAGTCTGTTGCAACACAAAGTCGCTCACCTCATTATCTCGTCTCATGCAATATCCCCGACTCATGTCTGAAGACTAATACTATGTCGAGGCCTGATAAAAGAACCCCCGACTCATGTCTGAAGACTAACACAGTACCGGGATACGCGACACGGATCTCATCATCCGTCACTTTCGTCATATGCAATACGCCCGACTTATGTCCGAAGACTGATACTGTGCCGGGGCTTGCTCACAAACCCCCGACTCATGTCCGAAGACTGACACAGTACCGGAGTACGCAATCTGTATCATGTCTCATGCAATACCCCCTACTCATTTCCGAAGACTGATACTGTGCCAGGGCCTGCTCACAAACCCCCGACTCATGTCCGAAGACTGACACAGTACCGGGATACACGACAAGGACCTCTTTCGAGTCTGTTGCGACATAGAGTCGCTCACCTCATACATGTGCTTGCAAGCTTTTCTATACTTTCTCTTTTATTCATTCATTTATTCATGCATGCATTCAATCATTACGTTCCTCTTTTTATTATCTTCCATTTTACATTACATAATACTTTCATTACATTCATTAACGTTCAACGCAAATCCAAGGGAAGACATACATACATAATAAGTAACATACATAAACATAAGCATATACCATCACCACACAGGCAACAACATACATACATAACACACATCAAACATAAGCCATCACATCATAACCAGGCCTATCTCCCCATAATACCCCTTAAAAACCACTTAGAAAACCTTAAGTCCAAATTGGGCGCATGGGACCTTCCAGGCGCATAGGCATAAAAATTCTAAGTATAAAACAGTCTGGGCGCATGGGCACTATTTGGGCGCTTCTGCCCTATTCAGGCGCATGGCACCTATTCAGGCGCATCACCAACACTTAGTCGTTTCAATCACTTGGACGCATGGGCACTATTTAGGCGCATGGCCAACACTTAGCCGTTTCAATCACTTGGGCGCATGGGCACTATTTAGGCGCATGGCCAACACTTAGGCGCATGGCCAACACTTAGACGCATGGGCCACTGTTTAAGCGCATGGACCCCCTCTAGGAGCATGGCCAACACTTAGACGCATGGGCCAACATGTTGGGCGCATGGGCCACTGTTTAGGCGCATGGCCCACCCTTGGGCGCATGGCCAACACGTAGGCATCAGGCCTCTCATGCTGGGCGCATGGACAATTGTTTGGGCGCATGAGCCACCTCTGGGTGCATGGACCACTGTTCATGTTCATCGAACATTCTGAAATATTTTCTATGTCATCAACATCACTCGATTATCATTCTAATCATACCCAAACACAGATCTAACATACTAAGGCCATCTAAGCATGCTATACATCATCACTAACCTATAGGCCAACACTATAACATACATACATACATACAACATCATTTCGAACATAGTGTGGTAAACCCACGGTTTCTTTTAAAATATTTACTTAGCATGCATAATAGCCCCAAATCATTTGAAAATCAGTAAAAGAGAGGTTCTAGAAACTCACCTTAAGCAGCCTTTGAGCAACACACTTCAAGTTCGAGACCCACCTTCGATTTAGCTCTTGAATCCCGAAACAAACACTAAAAAACCAGAACTTCGGTCAAGAACTCAAAACCCAGCTGAAACCGAGCTCAAATAAGAGAAGACTTACCTTTTACAGCTTCTTATTTCTCTTTCTCTCTCTAGAACCGGGCTCTCTCTCTCTTCTTCTTCTTCCTCCGAGAGCAAAGCAGCTTTCTGCTTTGATATGGGCGACCATGCCCCCTTAAATCCATAAAATAATAAGGTTTGTACTTTGTACACTTTTCCCCCTCCACTTGTGCACAATTTCTATTCTTTCTATTTACTTTTTTTCCTTCCGTTTAAATAGAAATTCGGGGTGTTACATGTTTTCTAATACTTCTTTCGAATCAATATGCAGGTGATTTTTGAAATATGATTTGACTTCTATCAGGTGTTTTGAGGTAAATATTTCACTGATGTTGTAACATTGACATAAAAGGTTGTGATTCGTACTTATGTTTTCATCATATTTGAATTTTAAATCAAATGATTGGATCCAAGCCACCGTTAATAATTAGTTGGTTGTGGTTTTGCCTTTATTTTTTGATAATGATCTGGATGTGGGCCAATATGGTTCAATTTTGGTGTCAACCCGTAGCGGGAATACAAGCTCGTGTAGTAAATTGGTACAAATTCTACTAAAATTTAGCGTCATGTTTTGGTATGCATGCGTGATTTGGTACATATTCTACTAAATTAGCACTGTTGGAAAGAACAATGAAATTAAACACCTAATAGCTACTTATTAGAGTTTCAGCTCAAACAATATAGGTTAAAGTAAAATAAGATAAATGAAGAACTTCATGAGTCTATGGGGTTGCCTTTGTCCCCAAGATCATACATGTTTTCTACTTAAAGGTTGTTAGGTTTATGGTTTGATATTAGTGTAAAATAAGAATAGTATATCATTATGATAACTCTAATTTTAAGAGAGTGAGATTTCAATTTCTAGCAATGCACTCTTGGTAAAATAATATCAAAGATTAGATATTATGATTCAATTTACTGAATACTTGTAATCTTTTTTATTGTTTCATCACGCATCACTTCACCAAGTAAATATATTTGTTTAGAGCCACATTTAAAGAGGGGTTGCTTTATAAACACATTATGATTACAAAAGCTATCTATTTGAATAACTATTTGAAAGCTGAAAGAAAGGATTTTTGTGGTTGTATGCATTCAAAAGTATAGTTACAGGTCACTTTTTGACCCGTTTTGGATTAGTTATTTTCTCATTTGACTTATTTGGGGTAAAATATAACCTAATTTCAGCACATTCATAAGTAAATAGACGTGCAATACATACTTCACATGCCCTACATGTGAGCTTCTAATAACTTTTAACATAGTTTATTATAGTAGACTTATTTAGAGTAACTAATGTGATATTTACAATAATAGCGTTTTCAGGTTTGATAGAATAAAGAAGTAGAATAGATCTCTCTTCTTAAAGTATACAACACTTCCCGCAAGGTTATTATAGTAGACTTATTTAGAGTAACTAATGTGATATTTACAATAATAGATTACAATAAGTGAATGCAAAATGTGGGAGTGGAACAGAGTTGAGAAGTAGCAATATTACTTAAAGTGTAACACGAGAATTTAGTAAAGGTTGCTTTTTAGCCGATAAAAGGATAATGTTGTATTATATAGCTTCATTGATACATGCTAGCTTTCTTGACAATTATTGAAAATAATAAATATGTTTTCCATCGGTTCATTGGAGCTTGCATCGAACCTATAATGGTCATAGTAACTTTAAGAAAACACTTGGTGAGTATGTGACCAAATGGATAGGATACACATGCTGCTATAGGTTTGCATTTGATGTTGCCCTTGCAATAGAGTGTTTACACTTGAGTAGAATTATTCATTGTGACTTAAAGCCAAGCGAATTTTCTCTTTTATAATTATATAGTAGATCATTGAAAGATTATGATCCTTTATGTTTAAGTTTAATGTGTTACTCTTGTTATAATTTATTTCTCAAAAAACATATTGCTTACAAATGATCACAAATCAATAGAACTTGCTGATTTTGGTTTGACAAGAGAAGAATCATTAAAATAGATGATGACTGCAGAACCTGAAACTTATCACTAGATGGCTTCTAAGGTATTTACCAACCGTTGACATGTCAAAATAAGTTTGGGTTGAAACAGGCTGGGTTGGATTTACACGTAAACACCTTTTCGGCTTTTTTACTTTATAGATTTATATGAATGGATTATGTACTGGGAGCTATATTGTACATATATTATCATCTTTTAATTAAAACAATATGTGGGAATTTAGATACGATTCTATCGATTTTAACATGTTCAATTCGGTTGTACATATCATATTAAGCTGCTTTTTATTTTATCCATTTATCCCTATATTGTAGAGATATATTATAACCCAATTCAAACACATTTTTAGGTGAAATGAGTTCAAACTCACCACCTCATCTTCTCCCCCTTCTATGCGTGATTGATTCTGTATTGGAAACTAGACAAAGTAATAATGTTTATACTTTATAAGATGAATTAACTTATAGTGAAACGTAGTTGTTCATGACCCCAATTGTGACAATCTTACTCAACTATTAAGTTTTGATTATAAACTATTGGCTTCTGAAATAGATGTTTGTGTTCATTTTAGTTATGTAGATTTGTTATAACGCCATATTTTTTATTCTTCATAGCTCCCACTTTGGCAACTAAGCATTTTTTATGGTTTGTTAGGTTGTCTTGTTTTTAATTTCTTACATGTCTTTACCAAACATGTATTCTGTATACAATTTATTATTGACCAGGTTAGACCTTATTTTGAACATTTGCATATGAAACAATCCAATCAAGGGTTATTGATTAATTAATGCCCCTTACTTGGTGTTGATTCTTGTAAAGTTGTATTAAATTCATCGATAGGTCTAGAGTGGTCAAAAACACGATTTATAATGGCATGTCAATTTGTTTTGGTGCCCCACGAATTCTCATGTGGTTGCATCTTTTGAAATTCTCGAGTATTTTTACAAGAATGTCAATTGTGAAAACACAAGTGTAATATTTTGAATTGATTCTAAATTAAATGTTCTCTCTTTAAGTTTTATATTTAAGTGTTCAATAGGAAATAGATATCTATATTTAAGTGTTTCTAGGCAAAGATTCTAGATTCATGATATTAGGTTCTTGGGTTTTCTTTATCTGGTCAAATAATTGTGGAGTGATAGCCTTAGAAGAGATCTCCCAGCAAGTCTTTAGGCTTGAAATCTTCATCTTCATCTATATTTTAGATGGATTTTTTTGCTGAATTCCTTTGTGCATTGTATTTATTCGATAAAGTATTATATAG
Source organism: Flaveria trinervia (assembly GCA_025506515.1). NCBI lineage: Eukaryota > Viridiplantae > Streptophyta > Magnoliopsida > Asterales > Asteraceae > Flaveria > Flaveria trinervia. The sequence continues at coordinate 99,573,857 of CM046450.1, forward strand.
TTTTAACATCATATCTCTTGATATGTATTGGGTGAGGCTTTGAATTTGATTCATCTTTCAGCTTTTTACTTTTCGTTTATTTTCTAAAAAATCTGAAACCGTCAAACAGTTTATTTTTACTCATTAGTGTTCATATACAGATACATATTTGAATTGGTATTATGTTGATCTTTGCATGTATGTGCTAACATATTGATTTTTATAATGAAATGGGTTTTCTTTTATGAAACAATTTAACTTACTAATGATGTAATGTCTATGTTATGCTAAAAAATTAAACCTGCCACGAAGCGCGGGCTTTTTTAATTTTTTATAAAGCAGGACAATGAAAGATAGCAAGCTAATAAAAGATATTGGGATGTTGACAAATAATTCTATCTTTGCTGATATAGTTGTAACCGATCCATTGTTTGGTTTCCATTCCATACAAAGGGATTCTATCGGGCTTACCAGTCAATACAACAAACTATAGTTTCATGTGAAAGTTATGGTAACTTTAAATGGTGGTTTGTATCCATATCCAGGTGTGTCTGTGAGTTTGTTTTATGTTCTTCATAATTTTGAATTGCAGTTTGTATCTTTTGGTTTGATATTTAATGAATCAATAGTTATAATTTGTTTCAAATGGAAATTGTGCAAGTGTTTATTCTTGCAAAATAACGATTTTGTGTAATCCATTTAAACTTTAAATGGAAATATTGCTTCGAATGAAAATTATGTAGGTACCAATTCTATTAGTTTGATATATAACTAAGAGTATATTACTGTTTTCGTCCCTGAGGTTTGACGAAAATCACGGGTTTAGTCCAATACTTCATTTATTACACTGACGGTCCAATAATTTCAAGTTTTGTTTCAATTTCACCCCAGCCACTAACTCTGTTAGTGTAATTCTGTTAAGTTAATATGAATTGACTATATTACCCTTAGTAGATAAAAATAAAAAATAAAACTATTATTGTCACCTACCAGTATCATTCATCCCTAACCTAAATATCTCTCTTCCCATCTCCATCATCACCACCACCACCACCCTCATCGCCACTACCACCATCCTTCACCGCCACTACAACTATCCCTCACCGCCACTACAACCGTCCCTCACCGCCACTACAACCGTCCCTCACTGCCACTACAACCATCCCTCACCACTACCCACCACCACCACCATCGTGCTTCCATCAGCATCTTCTCATCGTTTTTCATCTTCATCTTCTTTTCTTCTTTTGATTCAATAGATCTATAAAGATCTACAAAGAGGCGGTGGGTGATTGTGGTAGTGGTGAGCAACAGGTGGTTTCGCCCTTTTTGTCTTCGATTTCACAATGGTGGTCTGTTGTACGATGGTGAGCGACAGTGGTCTGTTGTAAGATGGTGCGGTGGTGGTTCTGGTTCACGATGATGCGACGATGGTGGTGGTGGCCGGAGAGGGCGGTGGTTGTGCGGGTAGATAAGGGTTTGGGAGGTCTTGAGTGAAGATATATATGTATATATATATATATAGAGAGAGAGAGAAAGGGTTGGTGGCATAAGGTGGCGGTTAGAGTGGTCCGGAGTGGAGGTGGTGATGGTCGGAGGTGGAGGCGACGATGGTGGTCGGAGGTGACGAGCGGTGTTCTTGATTTTTAGATGATAGAGAGATAGATGGGTTGGGGTTGGGGGGTCTTGAACTCTAGTGGTGGTGGTCTTGTTAGGAATGATAATGGTAGTTGTGGTGGGTGGTGGTGGTGGTGGTGGTGGTGGGTGGTAGTGATGGGTGGTGGTGGTGGTGGTGGTGATGGGTGGTGGTGGTGGTGGTGATGGGTGGTGGTGGTGGGTGGTGTTGGTGGATGGGATATGGTGTAGTTATCTAATAATGAAGATAGCAAGATGATGGTGATAGTTATTTGATAAAGATTTTTTTATATTATATATAATTATAAGGATAATATTGTAAATTTACATTAACTTAACGGAAATATTTTAACGGTGTTAGTGGCTTGGGTGAAATTGAAACAAAACTTGAAACTATTGGACCGTAAGTGTAATAAATGAATTATTGGGCTGAAACCGTGATTTTCGTCAAACCTCAGGGACGAAAACAGTAATTTACTTTATAACTAATGATATAGTAATTAAAACTTTATAATATCTTGATTATATTTTACAGGTCTTTATACTTCATTAAGAGTTTAAAAAGATATTGCTTTACAACCTTAAGTTGGATGATGATATTCAAAACAAATTTGTAGTTTTGCTTCTCCAATGGTGGCTGTACTACTAAAACTGCACAGGTGCATAATATTGTCAAACTAAGTCTTGTATCACAATAAAGCGTATTCACCAATATTATGTTATAATTATCTTGGATTCGATATGAAAATGACATATTGCAAGTTACTTTTTTTGATAGGATCTCAAGTTTCAATTATGCATTTTGTAAAAAGCTATGTTAGATTCGGCGGTTTTAACCTATAATTTTTTTATAGTAAACCGATCAAGATTCAAAAGCAAAATCCCATCAACAAAAACCATAGATACACTTTGCATATAGGCATATTGAAAAGTGAACGATCTGTTTGAAGTAAATCCTCGAATACTAATTTATTCCATGACATTTATCGATTTTTTACAATTATTGGTTAATGCGGCCTGCAACATCGTGCAGGTCTTCCTACTAGTTTTAATTGTTAAAAGACACAAAAGACGAGAAAGAAAATCAATGGCATTAGTTTTAGGAGATGATGTTATGTTCAGCATAACTTGAGTTAATCTGATTTTGGCTTAACTGTTTCATAAGTAAGATTCAATCTTTACGTTGCGTTATATATCATCAAAACTAGAGATGAGTTAAAATTATTATTTTTAGATAAGATAATCAAAACTAAGTATTTTATACAAACAAATATTTAGAGATTTGTAAATTATAAATCTAACTTTTTTTTATTTCACTTTCATACGAAAGAAGTTACTTTAGTAATAAGGGTTCGTTCCAATATTGACTAAAAATGTAAATATATAAAATACTCATACTTGTGCTACCTGTTTACAAGACAGTTCATTCTAATATTGACTGTGAAAACTGGTGAAAGAAAATTCATACAATGGGCCGCTAAAGTTGATGCATTTTGTGTTCGAGGTGTTATAGTATAGGCACATCTTAAAAGGGTTGTCAACACATTTAATAATAGTAGAGTTATCACCGGATGTGGGTTTCTTGATAATCAAAGTAGCCTTCTCACAAAGAAATCTTTCAATTCTAGTAACCCATTTGTGCAAAACACGGGTACTCTACACAAAAAAAGACTAAACATATATTAGTATAATTATATTATTTAATAGTAAAAAAATAAAAATTAGAATTGTTTAGGAATATCTCTTCATCAACTAACATCATCTCAATGGATAAAGTATGCGATGAATTCTTAAACATTGGTTGCCTCTAAAGTCTAACAATCCAAACTTTTAGTGTGTAGTCATCCCTCGAAACATCCAAGGTGCAAAAGGAAGAAATGTTAGCAACATCTATTTTTCTGAAAAATAAGAAACACAATGTATTAATTAATATCAACGAGTTGGGCTGCAATGACAATCGGTAAATTAATGATGTGTATGAAAGAGTATTAGATAGTACGTAGTCGGGCTACAATGACAATCAGTAAATCTATGATGTGTGTGTGAAAGAGTATTAAATAGTTATACCTTGATTGGCAAAAGAGGTATCAAAGTGCATAAGCAATAGTAACCAATGTTGATTAAGACTGATTGAATGTGTGTGTATATATATATATGTATGTATATATATGTATATTATAAGCTATTATGAACGTAATATGGCATCATTTTTAGATCTAAATGTTGATGTTATCAATTGTTTTTATAGTTTTTTAATTAGACTACAGTTACATTACTGTAGATAAGCAATATGTTAGTGTAATGTAATGTAATGTAATCTTCAATGTTGTAAAAATTGTTAGGCACAAGTTGGGCGGTGGGGTACCGACTAGCGATTAATCGGTAGTAATCGGGATTAATCAGATTGGGATTTTTACATATCATTTTCAGTTTTATATATAAATACACACATTTTCATATGTTAATTTCATAATAAAGTTGAATTTTATATGTAAAACCACATATTTGGCTGGAATTTCCAAGTTTTTTCCGGATTTTTATTAGTGATTACTATTTATTTTCATTTGTTTTTATGCTCATTTATCTAACATTACTATGACATTACATACAGTTACATACATTACATGTTTTACATTACATTACAAATAAATACTAGTGTATTATTAGATTTGTTATTTTACAATCATACATAAGTATTAAGTACTTGTTACAACATGAAAATGTTGTAAGTAATGTAGTTAAGCTACAATTATATATTTGTTACATTTAAAAAGAATATATGTTGCGCTACTAACATGACTTTACATCACATCAAAGTAATTTATATTAATTTACAATAAGTTATTACATTACATTACAGTATTGTTTATCATATTACAATTACATAACATTACATTTACATATATTAGATTTTATCACACTACATTACAATTAAATTACATTTATATTAGTTACCTTAACTTGTTACATTATATTAAAATACTTTAGGAATGCTTCTAACATAGTAATCAAGTTTCAAGTTTGCTTTAATTAAATCAAACATATTTTTTTGTTCTGATTAGATAACTCAATACCGATCACATTACATATTTTCAAAACATAATTTTTCTATTTGAATAGCCTATGTATCTAGATGTAAACTAAGTTAGGTTAATTCAATATTTTTTATAATAAAAGGGTTGTTCAAGTTTAATAATTGCACGTCGGTTAAGAAAAGTTTGATTCAAGATTATATTATTCTATTTTTAGTATTTATTTTCATTTAATAAAAAAGAAAAAAAAAGTTTTGTTTTCAAGATAAAGTCATATATTGAATTTAAAACTTTATTAATCATAGAGCTATTTTATTTAATTTTTTAACCAAATAGAATTTGAAAGTAAAATACATTAATATAAAATATATTGATTTGACAACTACTCGAAATAATATGTCAATGAGGTTAAGTTGCAGAACAATTAATGCTTTAAAGAAAATTACTAGTAAGCCCTCTGATACTTAATAAATAAATTTGGTATGAATATTATATTCATAAAAAAACCTGTACACAAGATTGAATTTTAAGAATGAAATAAATCACGGAAATTTAGTTAAAGAGTTATCATAATAACGTAGGGTTATTATTTGAATCTTACCCTATATATATATATAGGAATGGATTCATATAAGAATCCGTTCATATAAGAACTCATTAACTCAATTTCAGCCATTCATTAATTATAAAATAATCAAGATTCTAAATGAGTGGTAGAGATGATATCATGGTATGTTAATCTTTTTAATAGTTGTACTTTTCTGTGATATGTTATTTGATTTGACATAAAGCTATCAAATTCTTTTTTCTTATTTCTTTTAAATTTTAAAAATATACCACCATCACTACCAATCCACATTCAAACCCCTAATCCACCTCCACACCATCGTTGACCTCCACCAGCACACTTCTCACCGACCTCCTCCACATGATTTAATGTCGTTTGGTTATGAGGTTGTTGTAATGACGGTATTACTAACTTTAATGTGTCTATTTTTTACGTTGTGTTACATTGGTTTATAGTGATGTAACTATAACTCCAAACAGTCTTCAAGCTTAAAACATTGCTTAAACGCCCAAACTAATTTTTACGTTGGATTACATTGGTTTACAGTGATGTAACTAAAACGCCTAAACAGTCTTCAAGCTTCCAAATAGTGCTCAAACGCCTAAACAGTTGTAATACACCTAAATTTTACGTTAGATTACATTGGTTTACAGTGATGTAACTAAAACGTCTAAACAGTCTTCAAGCTTCCAAACATTGCTCAAACGCCCAAACAGTTGTAATGCGCCTAATTTTTACGTTGGGTTACATTGGTTTACAGTGATGTAACTAAAACGCCTAAATAGTTTTCAAGCTTCCAAACAGTGCTCAAACGCCTAAACAATTGTAATACGTCTAAATTTTACGTTAGATTACATTGGTTTACAGTGATGTAACTAAAACGCCTAAACAGTCTTCAAGCTTCCTCACATTGCTCAAACGCCCAAACAGTTGTAATGCGCCTAATTTTTACGTTAGATTACATTGGTTTACAGTGATGTAACTAAGTAAATAAGATATTTCTTTAATTTTTTACATTTGGTTTACATTGGTTTAATGTCGTTTGGTGTAGTTACGTGGTTTAATGTCGTTTTTGTTACATGAACTTTATTGTAACAAACTATTGTAAGTCGCTTTATTGTTTTTGTTACATGAACTTTATTGTAACAAACTAGTGATGTAAGTTATTGTTTTTGTTACATGAACTTTATTGTAACAAACTATTGTGTTTATGATGTGCATACATTTATGTGTGTTTGTACGTTTATATATGTTTTATGTTGTAATTTATTGTAAGAAATTACAATATTATGTAAGTCACTCTAACTATTAAGATTTGTAATCGAATGAATATTGTGTAATTTATTGTAACTAACTGTTGTACTATGTTGCATCACCATAGAAGACTACATCCATCATATTAGTGTAGTGTAACCCTTATGTTATATTAGTGTAACCGTTGGTGTTAAATCAATGTAACTTTTAAAAACTGTAGCATATTAGGATTTGAATTCATATAAACATTATGTAATTTATTGTAATATCTAACATTCGAAAACAAATTTAAAAATTTTTCAACATTATGGTAGAATTAAAAAGAAAAATAAGACAAGTTTAATGGTGTAATTGTTTTAAAAAAATTACAATGTATAAAAAAGTTATAGAGGTTTTAAAAATATAGGGGTAAATTTTTTTAAAAAAAAATAAAAATTAAAATGAATTAAAAGATAGTATTGATTCTGAATCTTTGACTTTTTACAAAGTATGCAAAATATTTAAATTGTCCTTTTCTATTTAAAAAAAAGAAAAACACATGGCATGATCTTGATCTTCAATAATTAAATCAATGGATAAAAATTGGTTAAAGAGTTCTTATAATAAGATAGGGTTCTCATTTAAACTTTACCATATATATATAGTAAATAGTAATCACGTAAATGTTCTAGTGACACTATTTATGTATGTTATGTAGTGTTTAGAGAAATTATCTATAAAATTTTATTAAAATCTTGAGCTGTCAAATATTGTTATGTACATCCATTAATTTCGCGTGTTGATATAAATATATCATTTCCATGTTCAGTTATAATAATTTTAATTAATTCACGCACCTCCCAAATCACTAATGTAAACATTTTAAAATGAAATATGTGACGAGGAAGGTTTCATTAAATATATCAATTATCAATTACCAATTAGTAGCTATAAGTAATCAACTACGGGTATCAATTTCAATTATAAAATAATACTATTGTATACGCATTAAAAATTTTAAAGTAAAAATGATAGTCAATTTATTTCATTATATATGGATAGATACATAGATATAGATATAAGTTCTTTTTATATAGATAAAAGATATATGAACCATGTACTTATTAGTAAAATTAAAGATAATAAAGACCTTGTAATTGTCTTAAATAATATCGAGGTGATCGAGGCTACGATTTAAAAGCTAGAAAAGATCAAAGCCTTTATGAAGACAGCTAAAGATAGGCAGATGTCGTATGTCGACAAGAGATGTAGACCGATTGAGTTCCATGTGGGAGATAGAGTTATGTTGAAACTCTCACCTTGAAAGGGCATCATTCGGTTTAGGAAACTGGGCAAGTTGAGCCCGAGATATATATGACCTTTCTGAATCATTGCTCGTGTAGTAGAGATGACCTATAGGTTGGAGTTACCCAATGAGCTAAGTGGAATTCACTCGACATTCCATGTATATCATCACGAAGTGTTTAGCTGACGAAGATATAGTTGTACCACTGGAGGATATTGAAGTAGATGAACGATCCAATTATGTGGAGCAACCGGTGGCGATCGTTGATCGTAAAGAGAAGAGGCTAAGGAATAAAGTGGTTTCTCTAGTGCGTGTATAGTGGAAGCACCGAAAGGGATCCGAGTCTACATGGGAGACTGAAGAAAAGATGAGACAACATTACCCACATCTGTTTGAGGAATAACAGGTTTCGAGGATGAAACCTATATAAGAGAGGGTGGACTTGTAAAACCCGAAAATTTTAAAAGACGAGAAAGAAAGAATAAAAGAAAGAAATGCAATAAAAACTCAAGTTGAGGGGTTAACTTGTGCAAGAGACAAAGTTTATTATGATTTTGTAAAAAAAGGTGGGCATGACCACCCACACCTACTGCATATTTCTTTTTACCGTTTTAGAGAGAGAAAAGTAGATTTTTTGGTTTTTTTGAAGAAGGCTAAATTCAAGGTAAGAATTCGAAGTTTTAAGTGTTCTTGGCTGGTTTAAGCCTAGGTTATATGCTTATGTGTTGGTGTGTGTGTATTCGGGTGTGTGTTTTTGGTGGGTTTCTAAGTGTTTGAACTCATTACATACGGGTTTGAAGGAAGACACATTCAAAGTTGCATAAGGTGAGTTCTATAACCTCCTTTTTACTTGTTTTAACTAACTTTTAAGCTGGAAATGCATGTGCGTATGTTTTGATAAAAGTGAGTTTTGTACTAAGCTTATAATATGTTGGGTGGGATACGATTTGGGTGCACTATGATAATATGATTGTGTTATGTTCATATTTTGTTGCTTATAATGCTAGTACTAAGCTTAGAACATGTTGGAATTGAATTTGGGGACTGAATTATATTGTTTAGTGTAAGCTGGTTACTCATGCGCCTGAATTTTACCTCGTGCGCCCAACGGTTGAAATTGACTAAGTGTTTTCCCCAGACGCTTGAATACCATACACCCCAATAGTATCCATACGCCTAGGTTTAGGCCAGATATGACTAAGTGTCCTATGCGCCTAGGTTTAGGCTAGATATGACTAAGTGTCCCATGCTCCTAGACCGCCCATGCGCCTAGGCACCCATGCGCCTGCATAGTGCCCATGCGCCTAGAATTTTGCCTGAATTTGACTAAGTATAGGTCATGCGCCCAAATAGGGCTAGTGCGCCTAGAAGTTTCCCATGCGCCTAAGTGTTCCCATGTGCCTAAGTGTTCCCATGCGTCTGAAAGGCCATGCGCCTATATAGTGCTCATGCGCCTAAAGACTTAGTTTATTTTTTGAAATTTTGGGGACAAAGTGAATAGTTTATTTTTTGAAATTTTGGGGACAAAGTGAAGTGTTAGGGTTTGACTTGGGATGTTCTCGGGGGTGATGTAAGTTGACTTTTTGATTATGGATGATGTTGTATGTAATTTTTATGATGATGCCATGTATGGTTATGTTTATGTTAATGTTCCGTGTTATGTATGTTTATTTTCTGTGGCTTTGCATGGTATGTTAATATCAATAAACGTAAAGTATTATATAACGAAAGCGGAAAGATAATGAGAAGAGGAACATAACGAATGAACGCATGCGTTAATGAAGGAATGAAAATAAGAAAAGTCTTGCAAGCATTGTAAGGAGGTTCACATCTAATGAAGGGTGTTAGCTTAACGGTGTGTGAGTTAACTACCCCAGAAGGATGCACACTGGGGTCTAATATTTATGATTGACCATATGTATGAGACCCTTGTCGCTTGCCCTAGGTACCGGAGTCAACTTTGTGCATAATGTCCGGGGTCTATGATAGACCTCAAGCTCAGTAGCCAGCTTCGTACATAATGTTCGGGGTATAGCATATAGCATTGGTCCGGAATGTAAGTAAGGAAGAGAATGACGGATGTGTGAATGAATAGTAAGGAAGAAAATGAATGAACGAATGTTAATGATGAATGAATGAAAGTAATGAACGATGATGAAAGATAATAATAATATTATCTATGTGTACGTACGATGCATGATCACATATGAATAAAAGAACGGTTTTAATCGGAAGTAAAATAATTTATTTTATAAAAATAAAACTCACTCAACAACGCTGACTTTTATGTGTTTTCAGTTGGTAGGTGAATGTTGCTGAGGATGGCACGGGGCAGCTACGTGACATTTTTGGATGACATCCATTTTGTCAAACGATGATGTTTTTGCATTGTTATGTGAACAAATGATATTTTATAATTATTAACAATGTTGTATATTTTGCAAAAACAATTATTTATATATGAAATGGTTTCAAGTATTTCCGCTGCGATTTTTTTTAACAAATCTAAATATATATTATATGTTTTGTGTACAATTATTGATAAGCTGTAAGTGTCTCGGGAACGTGGCCTTACACATGTTCTTATGTAACACAAGTAGGTTAAAATGTAATGTTCTTCCGAACAATTTATGTAAAGTATTTAATAAGCAGCTAGTAGGTGGCATGGATAATTCGATCATTAGTTGTTTAGAGTTTATTAGAGAGCATACGGTGAGAAGAATTAGTGTGGTAAATAGGATGAATCACAAATGTAATAGTCATTTGACACCAACAACCATAAAAACATTCAACCAGATCAAGGATGAAGCTTCTCAGTACATTGTTATGTTTAACGGTCAAAACAAGTATTAGGTCAGTGGACCATGGAATGGTTAATGTGTTATCAATATGGATACCCATACTTGTTCTTGTAGGAAATGAGAACTAATATGGGGTGGATGTAAACTTGGATATGATAATAAATGGTTTACCAGTTGGAATACGAGAATCGTGGGTGGATAAAGTATACTGATTAGACACATGGAAGAAAGTTTACAAAAACACCATTGACCCAATCAATGGATGGGAGTTGTGGACATCATCAACCTATCCAACATCATTACGACCCTATAAACGTCATGTTCAAGTTGCCAGGCCAAAGAAAGTGAGGAAAAAAATCAGTAAATGAGTTATCACAAATGATTGAAAAAGTTAGAAAGCTTACTAGGTAGGGAGTATTTGTCACATAGGACTTTGCAAGAAACAAAGGCATAACAAATGAAGTTGCAGGGGACATGGCAGGCTTCACAAGCAATACCATAATCAAATCAGTTTAGAAATGAAGTCAGTGGTCCAGTTATGTAATTTTCGTTTGGTTGTTAAATGTATGAACATAATATGCATTTGATCTACTTTATGATTAACTTTTGTTAATTAACATCCTATCAACGAAGTCAATGATTTTCTTTTGCTTGTTAATTGTATGATCATGTTATTCATATGATATATATTAGACGAGGTCCATGTAACCATTGCATCACAAACTTTGAAATTCCATACATAACGGTGAAACATTGCATTACATACAAAATGTGAAACTTTAACACTACATTGCATTACTACACATTACTATTCTGTTTCAAATGATGATAAAGTAGATGACAAAGATAATCCAGCCGAGAAAAAGTATACACTTAAGCTACTGTTTTCAACAATTATTATTCTCCTCTTTTATTTAATATTTTTTATTCTCCTCATCACCTTGGTTATGATTTTAGCAGACCCTGCATACATAGGGGGATCAACTCAGACAACGAAGCCACGACCTCTTTCCTATAATTGTGCCCATGAAATTTTATTAAAAAACAAATAATTAAAAAAAACAAAAAATTACTTGTCTTGAAGAAGAATAAACCAACATCAAGAGTTAGCATTAGTCTTCTAGGTTATGGTAGGTGGATACCCACATTTGCATATAGCCATGGTTATTTAGGTTTAGGTAAAAGTCAGAGAAGAAAATGAAACGTAAAAAATGATTATGAAGTAGAAGAAATGTTTTTATATTTACAAAACAGAAATAAAAGTGATTGAAATACCCCTCGTCTGAAAAACACGTACGGAATACTAACGAAGTAAGTTGAACGGTGTTAACCTAAAGGGCCATGAATCAAAAGTTAACTCAAACATCAAAATAGCAAATTACTCTGTTATATTAGCGATTGAAAGTATCATTTAATACTTTTGGGCGATATTCAACGGCAAAAAAAGTCCTTATTTATCTCCAACATCGATCTTCGTACCTAATATCAGATTCATACACACACACATATATGATATACCCTTCCCCTACGCAACTCAACACTTCTTCTTCAGTTCATACCAATCACAAAACCATATCTATCCTACTTCTGGTGAGTTTTCAAGTGTTGTTAATTCTAATTGATATCTGTGATTTGTTTCATAATTTCACTTCTGCTCGTAGGCTTTTGGTTCGATCATCAACAGGAGCAATCATGAGTGATGATTCCGTGATGAATCCAGAGCTTGTAATCAGTCACAAATTCCCAGAGGTATCCATCAAATTCACCCTAACTTACTGATGCCTGTCATCTGTTGCCTTCAAATTACTATGATCTTTGGCTACTGTAATCGTTTTGAAATCAGTTGTCGTTTACAATTCGTTGGTTCTGTTGTTATTGATGCACTACTAGTTTAGGAATATTTACTGGATTATGTAGAGATGGCTTTTATTTGAATTTGGGCGTAATCTTTAATTTTTACCTAAAATCAGATGTGTTATTTTCAGTTTTGAATGTATACAACATCATGTAGGACTCTAGTCATGTCAAACTAGACGTGTTTGGCTGTGGGTTTTGACAGTGGTTTAAGTGTTTAACTGATATTTCTTCTGATGATTATCAAGTTAGAGTCAAATAGTCAGTTACAACAAAACTAATTATCAAATGGCAGAGTAAAATTACATATATAATCTTATTTCTAGACTTATCTCATCTATCATTATATTTGAATGACTAGGATTTGTTAAAACTCCTAATGCCATATGAAGTGTTTTTTTATACTTCTAGTGGCAGAAACATATATACTTATATACAAGTATAATTTTACATAGAATTAGGGAATGGGTGATGGGTAATGTGACTAATAGATCAATGTGTACAGGATTTACTATCACCTTTATAAATCCTTTGTTGCTTATGTCTCTTTACTTGTAGGAAAGTATAATTATAAAGATGTGATTGAACCAGTATATAATATTTTACCATTGTTGGTTTACTCCATGATGTGAGGACCAGACCTGGCCACCCTTCCAGCCTGGTTCGGCTGTGACCCGCTAATGCCAGCAGTTTGGTTGTGCATGCAAGGGCCTATATCCGGTTAACCGTCTGTTCTAGAGAAATATTCATTTTTTTCTAATTTTAAGCTAAGTAATGATATAAACTATTCTTTAAAAAAAACTTTTGATAAACTAAAAAATGAAAACTTGAGTTATTTTGTTCAAAATTTTGGTTTGAATATGTTTATTTGAACCTTTATATTATTTATGATGTCATCTGGTTATTAAATCCGGTCCACCCTGTGAACCTTTGAGTCTTCTGGTTCCCTCTCCGGTCCATTTTTTCAAAACATTGGTTTAATTTGATTTTATTCTATTTTGTTGCAGGTGACGCACACCTATAGTGAAAGGTAGGATTTTGACATATTTTGTATTATCTGTTCTATACTTCTGTTAGACACTTTCAAGAAGATGGATTAATTACTACTCTTTACACATCAATATCTTCCCTTTATTTGAAAACAGAGACGTTGCACTATACGCCCTTGGAATTGGAGCATGTGCCAAAGATGCATTAGATGATAAGGAGCTCAAATATTTGTACCATGAAGATGGCCAACAATCCATCAAGGTGCTACACATTGGATAAATTGTACTTCTAAATCTTCCACACAAATATTATGATGACCTTACCGAGCCTATACTTATAACAGTCCGTCTAGGTGCTACAAATTGGATAATTTGTACTATTAAATCTTCCACGAATATTATTATATCCTTACTGAACCTATACTTATAGCAGTCCATCAAGGTGCTAAACATTGGATAAATCTTTTTTCTAAATAAATATATCGCGTGCCTACTATGATTACATAAATTATATAATACAACAAAACTTTGTTCTCAATAAAATGATTTAGGAGGTTATAATGCAATAAAAATACACCTTGATCGACTTTGACCCATTTCCTGTTTGATTGTTAGATGAAGCATAACCCGGATTGACCCATTCCTAAGCAAACCCAAATAAACCATTTCTCTATTTTTTTTGAAAATTCAATGTTTTACACTAGCTATATGATTTTTGTATCTTAAAGAAAGAATGTTGTATGTGAATAAGCTATGTGTATTAAATAGTGTACTTTATGTCTCACATGGTTTAAAGTTTTTAAGCCATCTCATCCTTTCTAGGTTTTTCCAACATTTGCTGCTTTATTTTCCAACGGACTCACTTCGCAACTAAGCCAGTTGCCAGGATTTACGTAAGTGATGAAACTGTGTTGCTAGTATATAACTTCTTTCAAATATGTAATTGGCTCTAATTAATCAAGACTTTTTTCTTAATAAGATTTCAAAATTTATTTCTAAATGCTTCAGGTTTGATCCACGCCTTCTTTTACATGGGCAACAGTATATTGAGATCTACAAGCCTTTACCTTCTAATTGTTCGGTATGAATCCATTTCACAATTTCTTCATGCAAGTATTGTTTTCCTTTTCCCTGAATAAACTAGTGATTTCTATTTGGACTTATCAAAAAATAGTAATTGACAAACTACTAATAGTTTAGGTGGCAAGTTGGGTAGGTTGGAAGGTTTGGTTTAAAAACTATTATTTTTTCGCGGATCAAAACGGTTAATAATTTAGGTGGCAAGTTGGGTAGGGTGGGAGGTTTGGCAAAAAAATATTATTAATTTTGGTGGGTCAAAACGGGCAGGTTGACTTTATCTTCCAACAACTTCTTTTAATATCGCAAATAACAATACATCATATGTGGATACAAAACACTATCAAAAAAATAAATGATTCATTTAGGTTGGAAATACTTATGTATGTAGTATGCCATGGACAACTTTTTTAAAATTCTTGACCTGTTCCCTTTTTAGCTTAATTTTTTAAAATTTACTAGTTTGACCCCTCAGTGGTAAAATGTAACATAAACATACCCATTTTGGACATCTATGGTTGAAATTGTCCCCAATAGATAATAGTTAATGAATTGCAGCAGTGATCTTTTTGTTAATGACTTCTTTTATCATTTATTTATGCTTTCAGATGCAGAACAAGGCAAGCATTGTTGGATTGCATGATAAGGTTTGGTCAAGTGTATTAGAAACTGGAAATTTCATTCCTCAAACTTTCAAAATTTTTGATAAAAATCTTCAAACTTCCAAAATTTTCGATTTAAGGTGGCAGATGATGTGTCCTTACCTTTTACAATTTTGACTTTTTTGGTGCTGAGAAACCAGTTACGCACAGTTAAATTTGAAAAAGTACATTAAATTAGAAGTTTTAATGTTTATTATAGGGTAAACAAAGTTGGTTGCATGAATAGAAAGTGGACTTAAGTTGGTTATCTTGTTAAACAAATTACAAATAACCGTTGGTAAAAGTTGTCTAAGAGTAACAATAATTATGAATGAATTTTTTAATTCCAAGGTCTAATATTTTGGCATTTGTTTTATAGGTAAAGCTACAATTCTTGAGGTTGAAGTTATAAGTTATGAAAAAGAGACTAGCGAACCATTATGCATGAACAGGTTAATACATGTTAAATGATTGTCATAGAAGTGGCAAGTTCGACCCATTTATGGATAACTGGGTTGATTTGCATTATATTTTTTCTCTAACGGATCAAATGAGTAGACATATAAAACTTATTAGATATGAAAACGGGTGAAACCAGTCAAAAGTGACCCAAAGTGTATAAACCTCACAAGTTGTTTTATTAAATAAAATGAGGTTATTATTGTAGACTTGAAGTATTTTAGTTTATTCCAGACATTCAACGTTAGCAATTCTAGAATTCAATACTGAATGAAAAGAAACTGCTTATGGGTTGTGTGACCTAATGCATTCCAATTAAAATAACCTGTTTTAAACCGAATCCGTTTGACCCACTACCTAACCTACCAATTGTGCCATGTCTAAGAATGATATGGAGATAATTGTGTGCAAGTGTTGTTGGTTTTTCACAGCTTGTCTATTTCTATTTAGAAGAATTGTTTATTTATTCAATTATTTTTTTTTGGAAAACAGAACAACAGTTTATTTGAGGGGTGCTGGTGGCTTTTCAAAATCATCTCAACCATATTCTTTCTCCAAGTATCCAAGGAATCAAACATCTTCAAAAATTCCTAGGACTCAACCCTTTGTAGTACATGAGGAATGTACTCAGCCAGCACAGGTTTGTAAAGCCAAATTTTGACTCGACATTAAGTTTAATAAAATGCTTGCCTATTTGCCAAATATCTTAAGATAGTAAGATACCCTTTAACAAAGACAAAGTAAGTTCTTGTAGACCCAAAGGTTTCTAAATGTTTGTGATAAGGTATTTCACTATCTTTGAGGAAATTATGCCACCTGCCTTTTTGTTTTTAGGTTGGTAATAGATTTCCTCTTAACATAGCCTATAACAAAGACTGATGCCAAAAGGTCATAAATCTTGTTTGAACAAAAAACTTTACAAGAAAGATAACTTGAACATTAACTTAGTGTTTTAATACATGATAAGCCTTGTATAAACAAAATCTTCAAACAATGTGGACAAACAAGTATCAACATAAGACTCCACAAGAAAGGAAATGTTGGAACTTTTATGGATGGTGGAAGCACTATGCAAGTTCCAGCATCTAAACTTAATGAACAACATCTTTCGTACTTTGATATATTCGTTAAGTAGGTACCTTTCACTGAGGCTTGGTAATTGTTCTTTTTTGACGTGAACTCCCCCATTTTTAAAGGGCTAATTGCAAATTAAGAAGCTAGTTTGTTTCAATGATACTCCTAGTAAAAGGGAACAATCACACAAAAAATGGGTGCATTGTTGGTTATTTTACTTATGCTATTACGCAAAACAAATTGTTAAAAGGTGCTTTTGGCTATTGCCAAAAGAGTGATTGTATATTTTGTGAGATTTTACATAAAAGATCTGTGCATGATGATATTTAATACCTCAACGCAGCCTTCATGAACATATATCTTTCACTCCATGGATAATAACTGACCATGATGGTTGGATGTGCTTTTTTAAGGTGATTATTGTGACCTGAAAAATCAGATAATTACAATTATAAATGGTTACGTACTTTTACATTGATCTCAATAATCAGTTTCTCACTGCAACTATGTACCTGTTTTTCAGAGTCAATATTTTTACCCTAAATAATCAGAAACTGAGAAGCAAAGTTACTTTTCGCCAACACTCTCAGTAGTCACTTTAAATGCACATCGAAACATCAACCCGAAAAAATCTTTAGGAAAATTCTTTTGATATTAGAACTGATGCGTGTATATAGTGCCCACGTACTTGCAACCTTTTAGGTTTATGATAAATCCTTATGATTCTGTGCAGGCACTGCTTTACAGGCTATCTGGTGATTACAACCCTTTGCATTCGGATCCTAAGATTGCAGAAGTGGCAGGGTATGACACATTTGCTACTGAGATGTTTCATAGTCTGATTAATTTATTTTAGAGTTGGCAAAGGAGACGGATTGGATTAGGGGTCCAGTCAAACAGGTCCAGTGGATCCATGATCCACCAACACTTTTTTAATCATTAATTGAATTATCATTAACAATTAACGCAGTAATTAATTATCTTAAAATAGTAAATTATTATAACCATATATATCATATTTTCAAATAAAATGACTTTAGAGGTTGTAAAAATTTTGAACATGAATTTTGATTTATTTGACCCCTTTGACCTATTTCTTTTAGCTAAATTTGATATTAATCTACCAAACTATTTTATCTTCTTTCAAGATTTATGGGGTCATTTCTTAGATGAGGTTATTATGGTGAAACTGTATTGTATATTGAATGAGTAAATTGGTGCAACCAAGCAACATATATATACTACATGTAAAACTCGGTGAACAACAAAGGAAGACGTGTGCATTTGGTTTGTGCCCTAACATAAACTATTAGCAATTACATCATAATACGCCCCCAGATGTAATGTAGGAATGTAAGGATGATAGTCTAGGTGTAGCAAGCTGGTCACTTATCGAGGTAAATTCAATTTGGAGCTCCTTTCGTGTCACTTTACTAATAAAGTGGAAGCCACCATTCACATGTTCAGTGTCAACATGGTATTCTGGATTAGTAGAAAGTGGCTTCAAGATTGTCACGCCATAACTGTGGAGCTCCACTCAAGAGGAAGAGATTAAAACCCATGTAAGTTCGGTTCTTGTGACTGTAAGGGCTTTATATTTAGACTTGATGCATAACCAAGATACCACGTCACGTGTTGTCTCTGAGAAGTCTGTGTATAGAGATTTATACCAAGAAATATTGGATACTATGTCCCATCCAACTTAGCATCATAATTGGTATCCATGGATGCATCAATGACAAAAAGAGGATGCATGTTGCATAAGGAGACATGTCGATGCGCCTATGAGATACCAAAGTTTTTGTTCTACTATATGCATTAATTAACATACCTTGACAAAAGGAAGATCAAATTTGGTGAAAAGCGTCGACAATTTGAAGATATTAGAACTTAATTGCTAGATTAGCGGGAGAGATAGACATTTAGCAGGCTTAGCATATGAGAGACCTACTCAATGTAGTAAGTGGTGTATCTTTGTTGAGATAGTACAATACAAGACTGATGTGGAACCTCTTCAATGCCTAGAAAGAAGTAAAGGTATTAGGCCATCATTCTTAGGGCCTTGATTCTTCTTAGAGAAAGAACGATTGTCAAGGCCTACACATTTCTGGTGAGAATGATATCACCCACATAAGTAAACATCCATGTAATAAACTTTCCTTGAAGTGTTCTTGCCAACAGATCCATTACATTTATGGGACCAAAGATCGTGGGCTTGTAAACCTAAAAGAGAGATGTAAGGAGCACACATGGTTAGGACGAGCTAGATCAATATACCTTGGTGGCTGACAAGTTTCATTCAAATTCCCATGTGGGAAGACCTTTTTAACACCAAGTTGTTAAAGAGATGATAACGTTGTGAATACTCGATAAAATTCTCTAGTAACTAGACATGCTTTCTGCTCATTGATAGCACAATCTTTGTCTCACTTTAACATGTAAACCTACAAACAACCAACATTATTAATACTTTTTGAGTAAAGAATAAGTGATCATGTGTTATTGTGGATTAATGTCAAATACTTCTAGCAATACTCTTGTTCACAACGGGTGGGCTCATCTTATAATGACTCTGTATAACTTATGTCGTGGTAAGTAATGAGGGTTAGGTTTTAGTTTGGGCAAAAAGTCATATGATGAGTTTGAGTTTGAAGAGATGAAGGTATTGAAGGGACGTGTATATGATGCGGCAGGAGAGAAGAGTATAATGATGAGGAGACCGGGGATGAAGAACTCCCTTTTACTCTAATAAGACTTGAGGAAGGTGGTGGAATGTTTGAGGAAATATAGTATAAATGGTTACATAAAATGGATATGGTAGCCAAAAGTGTGAAATGGAAGACATGTTATCTAACTAAACATGTCGTGCAATGTACATGCGGCATGTTTTGAGATCAAGACACTAGTAGCCATGACGTGTGAGACTATATATCCTAACATAAGTCCATTTTTGAACGTTAGAAGGTCGTTTATATGGAGAGCATATACAAGGAATATGTAGTCATGTAGTGTATGGAATATTTGTAAATATAGGCAAAGAGACCTAGAAACAGTCAAGGGCATATAATTTATGAGAGACAATTCTGTTAAAAGGCATAATGCCTATTTTCAGAAGGAACACAAGAGCGCGCAAGAAGTAACAATCTTGTTTCAACCATATGACGATTACATTGTCATACAATGTCATTCTTTTCGAGTTGAACCTAGATGATTGGATTAATGATTGTATATCGATTGTGTGGATACGTAATTACAATAAGTCGATATATAGGCTACAATTTTGTAATTAAGTTCCATCTATTTATGATAATTACAATTCTAGTATGGCATTCCCCCAAGCTCTGCATCTTGGATTTTGTACTTGGATTTATTGGAATGTGTATAATTAGGGTTTACATATGATGTCTATATATTGCAAGGGACCCTACTCAGTAATAAATCAATTAAGCCTTTTACCATTATTGGAGTGTGTTAAATTAGGGTTTCTAGTATTGAATCACAGACCCATTAGGTTAATTAGAGTTGACTTGATGGCAATTGGTAATGTTGCCTAGGAAAGACAATAACCAGAACCCTAAGACTCTTATACTATGTAAGATGGTAGAAACTGAATTGATTCATAACTTAGTGGGGTGCCTTGCTATATATAGACATCATAAGTAAACTCTAACTAACCTAATAAGCCCATGGGCTCAATACTAGAAACCGTAGCTTAACACATTCCAATAGTACCATGTTGCCTCTGCCAATTTCTAAACTGATAAAAGAAGTTTAGAAATGGAAGGGACATGTAGTCAACTGGGTTTTGGGCCGGACCCAGAACCGGGTTCAAACCGGGTTCGGTCCAGTCGGGTTTTTTTGTACCCGGGTATTGGTGAACCCGGGTACGAACCCGGGTCGGGTTCACTTGCGGGAAAACCCTACCCGTCATACTCGGGTAGAGTCGGGTCGGGTCCGGAACCGGGTCCAATACCGGGTTTGGTTTATTTTTTCTAATTTTATTTTCTTTTTTTTATGTCCAATACCGGGTTCACTTCGGGTTTAGACCGGGTCGGGTTGGGTCCGGGTAGGGTCTGGTTTTAGAAATTCAAAAAAACCCAAACCGGGTTGAAACCGCCGGTTTATTCCGGTACTAACCGGGTACACCGGTACCGGGTTGTACCCGGACCTGGGTCCGGGTCGGGTACGGCGGGTCGGGTCCGTACCCAGTTTTTTTGTGCAAGTCTAGGGAGATGCATAACATCAGAAAGACGAAAGGTCATTAGTAGGTAACTAGGTCAGCTAATGGTGTTGAGCCTTCGTGAAGCACATGAAGCCCTTCACTGTTGCTGGTTACACAAACCAGCAAATGGTGACAAGGTCGCTACCATTAATTTTCATGTATAGAGCAGTGGCGTGGAGTATTATAGGTTTGACATTTACACCACCTCCTTTGTTGTAGCCTCTTGATTGACTCGTCTTGTCTTCCATCATCTCAATGTTGATTGTCATGGTTGCTACCACGGAAAATCGGATGCCCTCAATTCCTACGCTGGTTTCCACTAGAGGTGCTAGCTGTTCCACTGATAAGAGTTAATTCGTATAAGTTGAAACCAAGGGATGCTATAGTGCAGATGATTGATTCCATGGCATGTTGCTGAGATGTAGGGATGAGGGTGTCGGTGCTTGTAACACTAAGAAAGTTGGTGGCTTTGGTTATCGCGAAGACAACTTCATGAGCATTGAGGAGACATTGAAGATCCTGATAAAGCACTAGTGCTACTCAAGTCATGAGCACAGTGCAAAGATAAGAGAACTCGTCACGGGGATTGGAGAGAATCTCAGCCACTATATCTGAAATTTTAACAGGGTTCATACCTCGCTGACAACCGTGAGGGAATCAGCAATGCTTTTTGCTAAATCTTCAACTTATGATTTTGTTCTAGAACTTTTAAACACGCCCCTTTTTCTTGGATCTTGGTTAGTTCAATTTTTCTTCTGTTTTGCTTCATCTCGTGAGTATGAATCACATTCATGTTATAAGACTTCTTACAAGCAGATATATGCTGTATCTAATCATCAATGAAGGTCTAAAATCACTTCCATATTTTCATTTTGCTCTTTTGAAGTGTTATTTCTTGAACCTAAGATTTAAACCAACTACTGCGTGAAGGTTTTCTCGTCCAATACTTCATGGGCTGTGCACTCTAGGCTTTGCTGTCAGGGCTATCATTAAAACCATCTGCAATGGGGATGCGAACCTTGTTAAAGCCATTTCAGGTCGATTCCTGTTGCATGTCTACCCTGGTGAAACATTAATCACTGAGATGTGGCTTGAAGGCTTGAGGTATTGTATGTCTTTCAATCTATAGTAGGGTTGGGCAATGGGCGACAATGGGCAAATTTTTATGTTAAAGTACCCAACGAGACCCGCCAAATTCTTTTGTTCTTTTTTTATTTTGTAAAAAGAGAGTTGTGAGCATTTTGTATAATGTATTAGGTGACTTTTGACATGTTAACCCTTTCAAGTTTCAACCCATTGGACTATATCTTTTAAATAATTTTTTAAATTGGACTTGTTTACATATAAATGGGTTGAAAGTGCCGCCTCTGTAGTTTATGCGCACAGGGACACATTTTGGCCTATCAATGAGCGGTGGAAAATAAATTTTAGACTGAAAGCTTTGGCAACCATACCATTAATCATTTATTTCACTAACTGTACTTCATATCCCTATCTTGTTTTCTCTACTGGCCTAATGGCTTAAGATAGGGTTTCTAAAAGGGAAAATGGGTCGGGCTAGGTTGATCCACCAACACGCTTTTGTATATATGTTTTGAAGTTTATAAATAAGTAACGTATAACAAAAACTTATATGTGGTCTGGTAGTAAGAATGCCGTTGAAAACCAAAAAACAAAAACATAAAAAAACTATTATATCAGTTATCATTATGAATGCTATCCTGCTAAGCAAAATCTACTTTTTAAATTATGTGATTTACTGAGTTTGTAAGCATTTGAATATGCTCCAGGGCCCAGGCAACTTTTAACATGCTTGATCAATTTCTTTTGCAAAGCTTCTTTTAATTAGACCCTTTTGACTCGTTAGAAACTAATTATAACCAAGATTCATATTTTTGGGTAAATGGGTCGAAATTGCTATCTTTACTTGTTCGTTTTAAACTTATTTAGAAATTGAACTTTGCAGAGTTTTGTATCAGACAAAGGTTAAAGAACGAAACCGAGCAGTGCTTGCTGGATTTGTGGACCTCAATAATTTAAGATCTTCATCTCTATGAGTTCTTGTGAAGCAGAGTAAGAAGTTCAATAGATGCCAAAATTCTTATATGATGTTGTGCATGTACTATTACTTTTACCATCTGTTATCTATATATATGTTACAATTTACATAATATTAAACGGGTCAAATCATAAATAAAAGCGGGACAAGTTAAACAGTCCACCCGGTAAATAAATTGGAAGTTGCCCATTTATTACTTTTAGTACATACAACCTTTAAAATTGTTTATAACCAGTTAATTAAATTGCTGCAACATTATCTTTGTAATAATAATTAACACAACATTAATTAATTATTTTATTATTTAAAACAGACAAGCAAGTATATTGAGCAGACTGGCTGATCTTGACCTGATCCCGTAGTGATCGTTTTCAACCCCAGCTTGTTTCTACTACTAACATGATCATTAGCGAACGATGCTTGAACATTTGGCTATTGGGGCAAGAATTTGGGTTGTTGTGCAGAGGTTTGTTAGCTAGGAAGCACAGGGACGGCAAAAAGGCTGGGGTACCCGCTTCCGAAACGGATTGGGGATGGAAACGGCATGGGGATGCCAGGGAAACGTTTTCGTAAATTTGGGGACGTTTCCTTGAACCCTTCTGTTTTCTTTTTATTGTTTATTAGGGTTTAACCCTTCACATGCTCACGTACGTATTATATAACCCATCAAATTCTTAAAACCCTTAAAGCTTATCATCGATTTTAAAACAATCACTATATATTTTTGGAACTCGAAAATTATTTTCTTATTAATTAATAATTTGCCTATCGTGGTTTTTATATATATATTTTTTATATTTTTATGACGTCCCCGTATCTAGAATTTTTGAGTTTTGCCGTTTCCTGTCCCCGTACACTGCACCCGTACCCGTTCCCGTTCCGTTCCCGTGCTACTTAGTTTGTTAGGTATCTTGGTGAATGCAGTACCCGCCTTCACCATATGACCTAGGTGCCTTAGCCTTAGCGAACATCCCCTTGACTTGATACCTTGTATTTCAAGGCGGTGTGAGTTGTGCCAGGGGAAAATCTGTAATATCTAATCATAGCAAAATTGGGAGTAAAACTAAAGAGGCAACATATTATTTGGTGCATTTCAATTTCAATAAAATTGAGAGCCTTCGTTAAAGGTTTGTATTGTGCCTCGTGTATAAAGATGTTAACATAAGCTGGGAGGTAACATGAACTTGATTCACCATATATGTTTAATGACTTCTTAATGAGTAATAAAATTTAAGTTGTAAATGAGCTAAGCTTATTGTAAGTGTGTTAACATGTTAAAGGTTGGGTCAAATAGCAACATCTAGAGTTAGAGTGGTGAGATTTTCTATGAGGTCAAGAGTTCAAGTCTCGTCATATCTAAAAGTTATTTTCAAAACAATCTTGCGACCTATGTGACATTTGTAGCCTACAATTTTTATTTGTAATATTATGTTTTTATTTGTAGATAGAGGTGTTGGGGAAAAAACCAAAATTATTTACTTTAGTAAGACTTATACGCCATCAAAATAGGCTGGTACACACGTCTAATAAGTGTTTACTTTGAGTCTTCTTTCTTCAACGATTTTTGTCATCCAACAAAATATCTTTACCGTGTGGCAAGGAAAAACTAGTTAGCATGGAGGTATAATTACAACAAAGTTAGAGTATTTACAACCCAATCTCTATTTTTATTTATATAATTACACTAAAAATTACAATTTTTTTTCTATCATTTTCAATTATATCATTACTTTTTTTTCTCTCTTTCACTCATAACCACTTAAAATATATTACAAAAATTATAAGGTTTTGAACAGTGTTTTCTAAAAATACAGATTGATCAGTAAGTTTTCTCATATTCTTCACTCACAACCATTTATAATCATACCATATAATATATGAAATACACTCACATGATTTTAGGAAACGAGATGTGAATGCGCTTAGCTAATGATAAGAAATTCTTGTGCCCCCAAACAATATATTACATAGAATCATAACAACAATAATTAAGCGATATTATCTTCAATTGACTTCCGTTGTAATTAGTATTTGAATATATAAATAACTATTTTACGATTTGATGTATATTTGTTGTTTATTTGTTTGCTAAATATCTCAATTAGAACAAACAGATTAATTAATATATTTGGTTCGTCTTTATGAACAATATTGTAAATATTATATTTCTGTGACATGATTATGCATTCCTAACATAACCAGAAAAATTGATGATTCAGTAATTTTGTTAATGAATGAATTTTACATTCATTTGTAACGAATTATTGCCTATTTAACTCTGAAAATATTGTGTTTTATATAAAAAGAACAAGTTGATGGTAGTATCATCATCAGATGCATCTTTTATGCAACTAAATTTATTATTAAATTCTGCAAGCAAAGTGGTTAGTATAGTAGGCAATAATATATTTACATATATATGTACCTGGAAAGAGACTTAATTACTTTACAGTTGCATAAACCATGTGATTAATGAATCATGGTGGCCATAGGATCATTGAATATTTTCTTCTCTTCAAATCAATATAAGTTCTTCAACAAGAGTACAAAAATGCAAATTGACCAAAAGTAGCATTTTTCTTTTCTCCAATGTCATAATTCTTTATCCATCAAATTTTGATTAAATGAAATCTTGAAATCATGCAAAGTTATGAAAATTAGAAATAGGAATGAAAAATATATATATGTAATCAAGTTTCAAGTATACAAACTCAAAATGTTTTCAAATCAAGCTATTACAAGAATACAAATTCTATGAACTTTTGACATGAATCAGTAACAACACACGTAAAAACAATAAGAAAAAACTCGTACATAAGAACATAAGAATGTACTTGAATCAAAATGCAAATAACAATTAAACACAATACACATCACAAACTCACCATCAAATCAAGCCAAACAAACAAACTGAAAATGTTTTTACTTTAGTAATGCCCCTTTTCCTTCTTTTCTTCACTCTTTGAATGATGATGCCCATGAAGCTTCTCCTTAATCTTTTCAAAGATACCCTTCTTTTCCTTATGTTCAACTTCAGCAGTGGCATAATCGTTATGCGACACCACGGGATGTGGTGGTGGAGCAACAACGCATTCCTCCTCGATCTTCTCAACGAATACCTTTTTCTCCTCTGGTTCACAACTTGGCTCCGGAAGGGGTGCCTTTTTCTCCTCGTATTGCTTCACCGGGACACAAGCTTCTTCCTCATGCTTCTTGATGCTCTCAAGTTCTTTCTTTTCTTTCTCCTCTTCTTTCTTTTCCTTGTGTTCCTCGATTTTTTCCTTAATTTCTTCTTTTTTATCGTTAACCTTTTCCTTGAGTTCTTCGGTCTTCTCCTTGATGTTCTCTTTAACTTCTTCTAGTTTGTACTCAATATTTTCTTTAAGTTGCTCTATTTTGTACTTTGCCTCCTCTATCTCCTCCTTGAGTTCTTCTTTAAGGTTTTCTTTCTTGTATTTGGCCTCATATTCTTTTTCTTGGATTTTCTCTTTGACTTCTTCTTCTTCACACTCTATTTTTCCTTTGAGTTGTTCTATTTTCATCTTAGTTTTCTCCTTTTCCTCTTCTACTTCACACTCAACCTTCTCCTTGAGTTGTTTAGTTTTGTATATGACCTCCTCTACTTCTTCATTGAGTTTTTCCTTGTGCTCTTCGTTTTTATACTTGATCTCGTATTCCTTTTCCTTGATTTCTTCTTTGGCTTCTTCTACTTCGCACTCGATCTTTTCCTTAAGTTCCTCCTTTTTATGTTTACCTTCCTCCACTTTGTCTTGTATTTTTTCTTTGATTTCTTCAACTTTCTCCTCAATTTTCTCTTTAATTTCTTCTATTTTCTCCTCAACATTCTCCTTAAATTCTTCTACTTTGTGCTTTACCTCCTTTTTTTCTTCATTGAGCTTTTTCTTGTGCTCTTCATTCTTATACTTGATCTCCAATTCCTTTTCTTTGATTTCTTGTTTCGCTTCTTCCACTTCGCACTCGATCTTTTCCTTAAGTTCCTCCTTTTTATGTTTACCTTCCTTCACTATTTCCTCTATTTTTTCTTTGAGTTCTTCTATTTTCTTCTCAATTTTCTCCTTTTCCTCTTCTACTTTAAGCTCCAACTTCTCCTTGAGTTCTTCAATTTTGTACTTAGCCTCCTTTATTTCTTCCTTGAGCTTTTCCTTATGCTCCTCATATTTGTACTTGGCCTCATATTCTTTCTCTTTGATTTCCTCTTTGGCTTCCTCCACTTTATCCTCTATTTTTTCTTTGAGTTCTTCTATTTTCTTCTCAATTTTCTCCTTTTCTCTTCTACTTTAAGCTCCAACTTCTCCTTGAGTTCTTCAATTTTGTACTTAGCCTCCTTTATTTCTTCCTTGAGCTTTTCCTTATGCTCCTCATATTTGTACTTGGCCTCATATTCTTTCTCTTTGATTTCCTCTTTGGCTTCCTCCACTTTATCCTCTATTTTTTCTTTGATCTCTTTGATTTTCTTCTCAACTTCTTCTTTTTCCTCTTTTACTTTACACTCAACATTCTCCTTGAATTCTTCTATTTTATGCTTTAGCTCCTCCACTTCTTTCTTGAGCTTTTCCTTGTGTTGTTCGCTTTTATACTTGGCCTCGTATTCTTTTTCCTTGATTTTGTCTTTTGTCTCTTCTACTTTACGCTCGATCGCTTCTTTGAGTTCCTCCTTCTTGTACTTGATCTCTTCTACTTTGTCCTCAATTTTTTCTTCGAGTTCTTCTATCTTTGCCTTGAACTTCTCCTTATGCTCTTCTACTTTACACTCAACATTCTCCTTTAGTTCTTCGATTTTGTGTTTGATCTCCTCCACGTCTTCCTTGAGCTTTTCCTTATGCTCTTCGTATTTGTACTTGGCTTCGTATTCTTTTTCTTTGATTTCCTCTTTGGCCTCTTCCACTTCGCACTCTATCTTTTCCTTGAGTTCTTCTTTCTTATATTTGGCCTCGTCTACTTTTTCTTCGATTTTTTCCTTAAGTTTCTCTTTTTCCGCTTCAACATTCTTCTTGAATTCTTCTACTTTGTACTCGCCTTCGTGTACCTTTTCAGCAATTTTCTCCTTCTCCTCTTCTATTTTTTTCTCAATCTTTTCCTTCAACTCACCTGTCTTCTTCTCTTCATGGATAACCTCTTCATAGCTAGACTGCAATAGTCACACAAAGTGAAGTTTGCTCCAAGTTAAAATCCCACGTGACAAAATTTTAAACATGTAACCTATGGTTTTTATTTCAATATTGTAACTCTTATCTTTCTAAATTATAATTTTATTTTACATCAAAAGTGGAATACTTGGATAACTAATAGGATGTAACCAACGAGTTAAGTACATAGAATCGGCCAAACAATTCAATAATTAATTTTTTAAATGAACTAGACTAGAGGTAACCTCTGTATTATACCAGTTTAATAAATAAAAATTCAATTAAATATAAATAGTTTATAAATATTTAAAAATGAAGAAAACAAAACGAAAAACCACCTTGTTTATTATTATTATTATTAGGTGAAAAAAGAATCCAGAAAAAAATGATAGTAAACAAACTTATTTGTTAGATGAATATTATTTTATTTAATTTCACGCACAGATGTGGAACATGCAATTTACATATGGATTCATATATATACTTGCTAAATTGGTGCTTTCCTTTGGATTTAACAATAATCTTTCTTGACACTATTAATTAACTCATAGCTTCACTATTTTTATTTACATGCATACCACATATACATATACACACATAGAAGATAGATCTCACATAACATAGTTTTTTACGAGAATAATAAGAACAAAATAAATCTTTCATCTTTTCAATCTATATTTTTTCAAAATTGTAAGAAAATTACTAAAAATACAATATTTATTGGTACACATGTGTATATGTATAACACTTTAAAGTAAAGAATACATATGAAAAGAAACTATTTGTAATTGTTTTTTATGTACATATACACATGCATGTGTATGTAAAAAGTGATATTTTTGGGAAAAATAACCATTGGTAAAAAGTTGAACGATTTAGTTTTGTTCTCGTAGTTCTCATGATAAATTAAATGTTGTGAGAATCACAACACTTACACACACCCCATACACATCAAGAAACTATTATCTTGATGTTGTGTGTGTTTTAATTTTGTTAAAATGAAAACTTACACTGCTGCAGTTGCTTTCTTTCTTCTCTTCCTCACACTCCGGTTTCAATTCCGGCAAAAACACCGCCTTGCTCTCCACCTTCACAACCGCGACACTTTCACAGTCCTCATCGACCTTAGGACTTGGTGGTAAACCG
Source organism: Flaveria trinervia (assembly GCA_025506515.1). Classification (NCBI taxonomy): domain Eukaryota; kingdom Viridiplantae; phylum Streptophyta; class Magnoliopsida; order Asterales; family Asteraceae; genus Flaveria; species Flaveria trinervia. The sequence goes on from CM046450.1 coordinate 99,603,079, forward strand.
AATTATCAGCCATGATAAGAGAAACAACAAAAACAAAACACGCGATAACAAAGGGTCACAACAAAAAAGAGAACAAAACACACGGGTAAGTATATATGTGAATAACTTGGGTTGCTTTAAAGAATCAAATGAGAGATTGATGGCTTTGAAATATGAATGAATGTGAGTTGAAGAGAGAAACAATGGGTGTTTATATAGGGGCATTCACGCGTAGGGGCTGCTAATAAGATGAAATTGCATAATATTTAAATGAATAAAGAATGAAGGTGACAATTGGTCAGAAACTGCCAATGGATTAAGTAACCTATAGGGGTGGATTGTTTTGAATTCCATAATTCGATTCTAACTTTGTTTTTCTAGAATGATTATACACCATCTTAATTGTAATGGGATTTGATTATTAATCATTTTTTAACGGTAAGTGTACACTTTTGTGTTGAAAAATATTTTTTATTTTAGTTGGGTTTATATATTTATTTTTTAACGAGACTGCAACTCCAAAACCCAAAAATCCACAAATAAAAAAATCTTATGGTTCAACTCTGAACATTTTGTCTTAAACTAGACTCGATCCGTCAACCTCCTCTAAGAGAACTCATGAGAATACCACTGCGCCAAACGGATGATGGTGTCACTTATTTAGAAACACCTTCTAAAAATTTGTATTGTTCAGTTATAATCCCTTTGTTCCTAACTTGGCGTCGGCTCAAGCAACTTTCTTTACTTTATGAGTTTATTATACGATGTTTGTTTTCTATTTTGGTCAATCGAGTTTTGACGTAATATTAACTAGCAAATTAACTTTACCAAACAAATGGTCGTCAATAAAGAATTTTTTACGACTAACTCGCCCATCCATTGAAAATTCTATTAGAGTTACTCGTAGTATGGCTTTTGTCCTTTAAGATTAGTTAACTGTAAATATATGTTTTAATCCTTTGTAATGTTTTTATGAGTGTTTAAATTTATTTCTGAAGTTAAGTGAGGCAACTAAAACATATATTTATCTTGGACTCTTGGTTAGTATTTAGTGATTAAATTTTTTTAATTTGCTTATATTTAATAATTATATATAAAACTTGATTATTATTTAATATTGAAAAATTTTCATTATTACCTCTGCTTCAAGTTGATTAAAAAAATTTCCTTATTAGCAACTAATATTCATGTATGTTTATTTACCTCACTTAGTTTTAACATGTTAAACATGTTTTAAAATTTAAAACATTTCTAAATATATTATATAGGATTGACAACCTCTTAATGGTTTAGATGTCTGAATAGTTCAACACTTAATGGTTCAAACTGTTTGTTTTGCGAGCAAATGTCTAAATGGTTAAGACATTTGCCTCTGAATGATTAAACATTATACTAATGCTGAATGGTTAAGAGGTCTAATACTGAATTGTTAAAACCTCTTATCTGAATTGATCAGACATTTGCCTTTGAATATTTAAGCGATATACTAGCCCTTAATGCTTCAGACCTTTTAATGGTCCAGACATTTTATTGGTTCAACATTTAATCATTTATATAGACCAATATGAAAAAAACTCTAGGCGAGTTTAATAAAACATTTAGAAAACCTAGTAAAATATTAAGAAAAAAACTTAAACTATAAATAAATTAGGTTTGCAAAAGTGGTGGCTATTGTCAATTGAAAAAATAAAAATAAAATAATAAATTGTGTTCCCAATTCAGCCACAAATTTCATTAAAAGAAAACAAACAGAAGAATATAAATTTAAATGCCGTCGAAAAATCGGTGGCCGTATTTTTTAAAAATAAAATAAAACATGTTGGCAAACACTTCTTGCTAATAACTAAAAAGAGAGAAAATATAAGAAATTGCAGCCACGTATTCGAGGAGAACTTTTATTTCAAAAACTTGTGGGAAACTAAATTTGGTCGCCAAAAGTTTTAAAAAAAATCAATCTCTAATGTAGTTTGAAGCCATAATCATAACTATGCAAACTAAATCATATTTATAGCAATGCTATTAACACGGTTTGGTGAGGATAAGATGTAAGCAAGCTAGAAACGACATTTAAACCCTAACCTGATAGAAAACCCGAAACATTTGGGACGGGTATGAATTCGGTAAGCGGGTATGAGACCGGTACGGATCACGGGTTTGGGACGGGTATGGGATGACATGATAAGCCCGTTTACCCATCCTATTTACCCGATTAAGCATACACATCTACCCAATTATATTTTTGAAATAATCGTTATTTTAATATTATGACATTTATTTGTTGTTATTTTATTTATGTTATATTATTGTCAAGTTCTTTAGTTTTAATATTCTTCTTATTTTGTCATTTTTCTAATATCCTACTCGACTAACTTGACAATTGGAGTTTTGATTCTCCTTCGAACCCTAGCCACTATCAAAAATAAATAATGATAAAGAGATTTGACTACATTATCAAAGAGATACCCGACATGTGTGCTTTATGAAATTAACCGGTATACCCATTACCCGCAAGTATGCACGATATCGACGAGTAAATATACAATACACACCTAACAGGCTTTGAGCCTGATATGGGACATGATTTTATAATTGGGGATAGGGTTAGGATTACCTAAACTCATTCCAAACTCATCTCGTTGCCATAGTAAGTATTACCTCTATTCTAGAGAATAAATAGGTTGCTTTCAGCAAGACCCTGAACTCTAAGAAAATGATCCGATCACCCCTATGACAAGAACCAACTGCTCAGCAAGACAATAAATAAACATAAGATATATAAAACACACATCAGTATAATTCTATCAGATAACACATATCTGTCAATCAGTATATAGTAGAGAAAAACACATACAATAATCAACAATATACAAGGGTCAATAATCAATCACTATACAATTGATACCACATAACAAACCATAAACAATAATAGACCATGACATAAAAGAGGCAAATAGTGACACTTAGCGAGCAACAATAATCAAACATGCATTAACACGTAGGGCTACACGCTAAAATCCATATAAGATACATTTAAACCCTCTCCTAGATGTCGTAAACCTTAATTCTAGTCTCCAGTACTCCTATCATGTACCATATCCTCGTAGAGGTGCAACTCTATTACATCTTGTCTAATCTTCCCCTCCCAACTCATTTTGAGACTACCTCTACTCCTTCGCCCCTCAACATTTAGGTTCTTTATTGTGGTAACCGATAATTTCGTATGTCTTCATTTCACATGCTCAAACCATCTTAATCTCCAATTTTTAATCTTATCCGCATACTAGTTACTCCTAACCTACGTCTAAAGATGTCACTTCTTATATGGTCTAACCTTGTTTTTCCACACATCCACCTTAACATCCTCATCTCTGTTACTTCCATTTTACATATATGGTTCTTCTTAATTGCCCAACACTCCGTTCTGTATTGTATAGCTATGTAAATCATAACTTAAAAAATTTTCTTTTGACCCGGTTTGGAAGTTTTTGTCATAGAGTAACCTAGAGGCTCCCAACCACCTACATAGGCCTGCCTGAATCCAATGTGTAACATTGGTGTCTTCTCTCCATCACCATGTACATACGAACCAAAATACTAGAATACATGTGATACCGCTTAGCCGTTAATGATGGCGTTCGACTCGTCGTGAACACCTTCTCCACTAAAGTTACAATACATGTACTCAATCTTTAAGCGAGTGATCTTTAGCCATTTTCCTTCTAACGTTGCTCAACATTCTTCTAACCTCACATCTAGTGTCCATTTATAGTGTCCACTAAGCATGGGCGAAGTCGGGAGGGCCCCCCGCCGCCTCCCCCTTTTTTTCGGCAGTGGTGTTAATTTTTGGGTCCGGTAGTGTATATTTTTTTGGCAAAAGGTATCTTGAGATGACACGTATCAACACCACTAAAATTTTCCCGCCTTTCTCTCCTATTAAATAATTACCTTATTTACTAATAATATTATTTAACACGTTTTAAATTAATAAATTAAGAAAAAGATCTATTTATTAATGTTATTTCTAATTAAGAAAAAAATTAAAACAAATTATAAAAAATGATATAATTACTTTATTACTTATAATCATTTCTCATATATATTTTTAATTATATCATATCTTAGAATATCATTTAATAATTAATAAACTTTATTATATTAATATTTTATTTATTAAACCCTTGTAATACACAGGTTTACTTAACCTTGTGTGTGTGTGATACATATATATATAGGGTCATGCTTTTCAGGACTCATAAAGATCGCGAGAACTGCGAGACTAATATTAGCCATTGATTAATGTGCATTTTATTTTTTATTTTAATTAACTAAGCAAAGGTATTAATGTATTTTTATATGTAGGCATGAATTGAATTTTTATATACTCTGCTTGTTAAGATCTGGTTGTTAGTAGTAAATATAAAGGACATAGAATATGCTTAAGTATTCGGCCATTTGTTGGTTAGTAGCTATTTATTTATTGGTTAGTTTATGATGAATTTCACTTATGTATTATGTACACCAACCAGACGTTGGGTGATGGCTAGCCATTAGATGGTGCAGGACCGGTGAAGGGGGTCAGTTACAACACAACAACATAAAGAGGAGATTAACTGGAACTTAATCAAACAGTAAGACTGGATTAACCATAATAAGATACTAAGAACACAAGTAATGTAAGAGACAGAACACAAGTGTTTAGTTTTCAAGAATGCAGTATATTGTTTTCTCTATGTTCTATTACAAGTGTTACAAAGCATAATGGAAAGATACAAGAACATGAGATACTTATACTACATCCTACAGCCGGCTATACTTTGAAAGCCAGCTGGATACAATTGACTAGACACAAAACAAAATCAACTGTAGAGTCAAAAGACAGATTGCCTTTTGACTAGTGACTATGACATGCCATAGCTCACATCCTTATCTATTACAAAAAGGATAAAGTACATGAAGTAGAAAGTTACAGACTCAAGACCTCAATGTACAGTTACTAAAAGCATGGACCTTTTCACCAACTCATGTAAGTTGGTGACCTTACAGAGATGCAGCGGAAAGGTGTCCAGCTTTATGAAAAAGTACATCAGATAAAGCATGTGTTAAAAGTCTTCGGAAGAAATCTGTCTTCATGAGTTTGAAGCTTCGGAAGACTTTGTCTCTGAGGCTTCGGAAGACTTCATATTTGGCTTCAGAAGATATTGGTCTTGGCTTCGGAAGATTTCACACTTAGAGTATTTTCTGTTGCATGTGTGAAACTTCCTAAGCATTCTTCTTCAATGCACTTGTGTAGCATGCTGGACAGACTTTGGATGTTTAGGTTGCATCAGCCTCTTCATTAATCTCTACAGATGGCTATGTGTTGCCAACCCAAGTAGAAATTTGTCTACGTGTTTTATAGATGTCTACCCTTGTAAAGTTAATTGTTGTTGACATTGATCATCTATTGGCTATCCAAAGCACGGTAATGAGTTACTAAGGACTTGGTATCCCTTCTAAAGTTTATAAGTTGCATCCACTCACCTACCATTAGTTCATACAGATCTGAATCAAAATTTCCACCAAGCAGAATAGTTTTGATGATAGTGGTTAGATTGGTGGAATTCCAAGTGGCCTTGATGATCATAGTTGGCAGATGGCGATGGTGGTGTTATGATGTGTTGTGGTGATGGTGGCGGTGGAGTGTGCCCATGTGGAGAAGGTGGTAGTGGTGTTGGCTGTCGGTGGAGGTGGTAGTGGTAGCGGAGAAAGAAGATAGAGAATAGAGTGACAAATTAAAAAGTGATAGAGTGATCACATTTTCTATAAATCATTTAAGCCTATGGGGTACTTTAGTTTTTTTTAAATCTAACAGAATTTTTATGTTAGCAATTTTAGTCAAAATAATAAAAGTCGAAACGATTTACAAAACTCAAGCTAAGAGTGAAGACAAATTAAAGGATGAAATTCAAACGATGATTATTTACAAAACTTGAGGACAAAAACCGAAATTAATTTTAAAATACTCTTTGCAGCCCTTGAATATAAGTCATATCTACCAAACCATATAAATCCTTGTGTCTTGTGTTCGTTTATTTTTATCACCAATTGTGTATGTTTGCAATACTCGAATTCCTAACATAGAAGAATGTTGCTTGTATATAAACTTTAATGCATCCAAATGCGGACACAGTAATTTCATGTCACTCTCATAATCAAATAATTTTGTTAATATAATACTTATTGAGAAAAATAAACTCCGCACTTAAAAGTGTATAGAAAATAACTCCATAAGGTTGTGTAGCTTCTTTTATGAACTGATATGTAATAAATATACTTTTTAATAATACATATTATTCCTCATTTGAAGCATTTTTGTTACAAATTCATTTACTTCTACACTTGTTTGTGTTATATTTAAATGTTATAGTCCCCGATAGTTATTTGATGATTTTTTGTTGAAAAAATGAAAAAAAAAACTAAAGTTTGTGAAGAAAAGCTCCTGACTTGGGCATGTAGGGCCCCTACATGGCCATGTCACTGTGCAGCATTATGTTGTGAAAAACTACAGCCTACACTACCCCATCACTTATCTCACATGGCTATGTACGGAACAGAATCGGGATTTTAACCTAATTTCACCCCCATTTCAACATAACTTTTAAATTAACTCAAACCCTAGCCTTACTCACCCTTTATGTGATTTTGAGTCTACTTCAAGAGTTATAAGAGATTTGAAGGCCAAGATTGAATATTTCATACTTTCAAGAAGGATCTAACATCATCCACCCCATTTCACTCAAAATTGGTTTGAATTTCTCTAGATCTACTATATGTTGTTCAATGTTTTTAAGTTTAGGTGTGTTTTTGTAAGCCTTATGGGCTAAACACTTATGATCACTTGGATTAGATTAAACTTATCATGATTTAACAACTCGTACATATTTCTTGGTGATGTTTATGTTGATGCTATGATGAAGCTTGATTAATTTTCAATGATTGTGTGTGTTTGTTCTAGCTTGATGAAATGTTCAACCTTATGGGTGTTGTAAGCATGTTATGTCATGTTCTTACAAGACTTATGCATATAATTGCATATTTTGTATGTAAACTTGTGATATTTGACTAGAAATGGTGAATGAAGGTTAATGGTTTAATAGAATTGGTTAAATGTGCATCTTTATGCTTTTGTTTGAGAAAACCATGGTGTATGTCATAAATCTCTCTTGTCATTGGTTATGAATTGTTTTGTATTCGTGGTTTAAAGTTTATGAGTTAAGGGGTAATTGTATTTTTGTCTATTTTACCCAAGTTGAGGTGGTTATTATGTGTTTATTGTGTTAACTTTTCCAAAGATTTATTGAATTAGGTAACCCAAACGGAAGTCTAATTCATCTTTAACATCGACATAATTGTATCATTAGTTTCTAATGCATAACTTTAGGTGGTTATTGTGTGTTTATTGTTCTAGCTTTCCGAATGGTTATATGTCTAGATATCCTTGACGGGGGTTTAGGCTACTTCCACGTATTATGTGTAAAAATAGTCTCATTTTGAGTTTGTGATAGTTGTTAACTCATTGTTAAGTGGAATCAAAATCCAAGTGATATTTTTAATTGATTATGTATCTTTATCTTTACTACCTTATTTTGTTAGTTTAGCTTGCTAAGCATTTTAGTTAATTCAATATTTACAAATCCAAACTTAACTGATCGGTTAAATAGTAATAATGATTTAGTATTGGGAGTCATTGTGTTCATGGATCGATACTCGGTTATTACCTAAAACTATATTATTACATGATATGTGTACTTGCTTATTGTGTGTAGTTGATTTAAGAATAATAACCGTTTCTTAAATTAAAAATCAATTGTGTGAAAAATCCTTACTAAAAATATATATAGTTTACACACGTCATCAATGAAAATACATTATTAGCTCTTCACTTATTATACGCGGGATTTTATTCATAACTATTTGATTGGTGAGTATAACATTTTACAATCGAAATATTGTTTGTGTCCAGCTAATATCTACACGCATATATATCACGCATAATTATCGAATTTCACATGCTAGGTATAAACATAGATTACTTTTAATGATCAACGCAGGTCACATTAACTTAAATTAAGGAGCTAAGATTTTTGAGGAAATTAAGGCTTAAATCAAGATTTTGATAATGACCTATTATGGGTGTTCAAAGTCACTATATTATTCAACTAATATCCCATATATTAAACGAGTTGAATAAATAAAATAATAAATAATTAGTAATAAAAATTTATGATTTATAAAACCATGTTTGAATATAAAATATGATTATAATTGCATATCAATAATTATTTCAAGTAAATAAATAATAGATAGGTTATAGATAGATACATATATAGATATATAGATAGTCTAGAAACTCGTTAATTAAACGGATTATAGTAGTAATAAACAAGAAAAGTTACAGTACGATATTTTAATATAAGATATGTATAAAATTATATATACGTACTTGTTCAAGAGATAAAACAATTATATTATTTTTAACTCTCTTATCTAAATAATTTCATTTTTAAATATTTGTTTTAAGATTTTCTTATAAAAATTATTGTTTATTAAAAGCTCAAGTTCTAACTATTCTGGTTGGTTTAATAAAACTACTTTTAGACAATTCCATATTTTTTATAATTATTCTAAAAAAGGACTTATTTAAAATATTTTGTTTAACAAGATTCACTATTTTAGAAAATATATAAATTTTAGTTTTCTTAATAAAATTTATTTTAGAAACATAGTTTGATTTTTTTAAATGTAAATGAGATAAAAAAATATATCAATTGACCAAATTAAGTTTTATAAAGAGAGAGAAATTGTTTGAGTGCTTAAATTATTTTAATAATTTTTTTAGAGAGAAAATAAAGTAAGGATGTTTATAAGAATAACAAGTGTCAAAAGTTGATTTAAAAAGATGACAAGTAACAAAAAAGTTCTTTTATTAATATCTATGGACTACAGATTTCGAAATTAAAACATCTTGATGACGTGTTTTTTACCAATATCGTCATACATATTCATAATACTTTTTTTGTAAGTTGTGATATTTATACATTTATGCCTACCAAATTTTTACAAATTTTAATTTATATATTTACTCCAATTTTTAACAATGTAATAATATAGAAAAACAGACGTCAACAAAAAATGGTTTAGACTTGCTAATATGAGTTTTTATTTAATATGTTAATTTATACTATATTACTTTTCAGCTACGACTATAACTAATTTATATGTTTTAATATCATAAAAGTTGATGCTAATTTTACCAAACACACCATAACAGTTAATTACGTCATTTATTGATTTACATATTTAACTAAACCACATAACAAACAAAACTTTATGAGATGGAATTCTAAAAACTCGATTACAACTTTGACTACTACGTGTTAATTAGTTTTTCTCCTGAGCTACGTGTCAACAGTTTGGTCATTTTTCCTGTCGCTAAGCGTTATAAGTTTTGTTATTATTGTCTCAGCTCACGATAACCATAAAAGTAAATACCAATCTAGTTCCGATAATATCGATACCGACAACGATGATGTTTGCTCATAATCAGTTAGATGCATAAAGTTACTGCAACATTACTGCACTTGTTATAACATCGATCCAAAAAGTACACATTTTGAATACAACTCCATTTTCGAAAAGAATTATATCGAAACATTCACAAAAATAAGTTTTAAAATCTTTAAATATAAAGAAGGTTTGAACACACCATAAGAGTCGATTGAGTCAAATCGCAAAACATCGATCGATTTTGGGAGAGAAAGATGAAAAGTCTCTTTGCTTGAGAGAAAGAAGATAAGCATAGCTCATGAGAGTTGCCGGTATTCGTTCATGTAGAGTTTCTTTTGAAGGATATATTTCATTTTAATTTGAGATTGGATAAATATGTAATTAAATAGGTTAATAAGTGGATATATACAATTCCCCTTTAAATGTTACTCCAAAAAACAATTTCAATAATTTCCTAGTTCCATAAGAACAAGTTCATCTCAAAATTTATTAGTATTGTTCATCATTTTTTAGAAAATCTAAGATATGCTAATTAAAAGGTGTTTCTTAATCTAACCTTTTCAAAAAATTCTTCTATATGTTATCATACATTTTTATTTCAGTTACAGTCGTCCATATATCTTTATACTAGAAACTCGCTCGAAACTCGATAGAAAAGAATCATAATCAAAGCTTGTTAGAATTCAGCTTGGTTGTAAACGATTCAAGTTGTAGGTTTGGTTTGTAAACAAGTCGCACATGAGCAAAGTTAATCTTACTTGTCGCTTGTTCATTCAGCTAAAATTTGGTTAGGGTCATTTTTTGCAGGATCGTTGAAGGGTTAGTTACAACACAACAACACAAAAAGGAGATTAACTAAACTTTAATCAAACAGTAAACTGGATTAATCAAGATAAGATACTAAGTACACAAGTAATGCAGGAGACAGAACACAAAGAACACAAGTGTTTGGTTTTCAAGAATGCAGTATATTACCTTCTCTATGTTCTATTACAAGTGTTACAAAGCATATTCGAAAGATACAAGAACATGAGATACTTATACTACATCCAACAGCCAGCTATACTTTGAAAGCCAGCTGGATACAATTGACTAGACACAAACAAAATCAATTGTAGAGTCAAAAGGCATATTGCCTTTTGACTTGTGACTATGACATGCCATAGCTCACATCCTTATCTATTACAAAAAGGACAAAGTACATAAAGTAGAAAATTACAAACTCATGACCTCAATGTACAGTTACCAAAAGCATGGACCTTTTCACCAACCCATGTAAGTTGGTGACTTGCAGAGGCACAACGGAAAGGTGTCCAGCTTTATGGAACAGTACATCAGATAAAGCATGTTACTAAAAGTCTTCAGAAGAAATCTGTCTTCATGAACTTGAAGCTTCGGAAGACTTTGTCTCTGAGGCTTCGGAAGACTTCATGTTTGGCTTCGGAAGATATTGGTCTTGGCTTTGGAAGATTTCACACTTAGAGTATTTTTCTGTTTCATGTGTGAAACTTCCTAAGCTTCTTTTTAATGCACTTGTGCAGCATGCAGGAAAGACTAAAGATGTTTAGGTTGCATCAGCCTCTTCATTAATCTCTACAAACTCCCCCTAGGCTGATGCTACCAAAACACTTTGAAAACTTCAGATATTAATAGTCCTCATTAGGATGATCACCATTCCTTTCTTCATAAGATGATCAGGATCCTTCAGGCTGTCAAAGTGTCTTCTCATGTCAAAGAGGTCATGCAGAGGCAACTGAAACATATCTAGCCATGTATAAATGTCTTCAATGCCTTGATCTCTAATAACATGTCATCTTTACGGATTTGTGGTGTATGTCCAAGACAAGATGGATCTTCCTGATGCTAGAGGAGCTGTTTGAATTGGAGTTGGTGTAGCATCCTCCGGCTGCACATCCTTAGGCTGTTCTGATTCATCCTGAGGTTTAGAAGGGGATGCAGGCTTCTTCTTCTTCTTAGACTTTGGTCTAGAAGCCATCCTATTCTTTCTCTTTTCAAATTTTAACTGAGAAGACTGGCCCGCAGCACCAGATTGATCTTCACTGTCTTTCTCAGTTGGGACTTCCTCTCTCTTATGTTCAGATGGAGAGGGAGGTTGACCCTGTTATGGATCAGAAGATGAAGCTTGCTGAGCATTAGCAGGAGGTCCGGGTTGTGTTGTGTCTGGTTGTTCAACCTTAACCTCCACTTCAGGTGGAGCCTAACTTGGAGTGGAGTGTAAGTCTCCTTCCGGAGAATCCACTCTTAATCTTCTGCTTGATTTCCCTGATATGCTCATCCATAGTGGATAGAGACATGGGTCCAAGTCTCCTTCCGGAGAATCCATACAGCTTCAAGAAGCTCATCACCCTCTGCCTATTAGCAGACTTCTTCATGCTCTTTTGGATGATGGCTCTTGATTTTGCATCTTCTTCCCTTAGCTTCTTCTTTGTTGTCTTTCTTTCCTTGACTAACTCAAGCTCAAGTTGTTTTAAGTACTCAAACTCAATATAGTCATAAGACAAGGGAAGGAGTGCACCTGTCTAATAGAAGCCTGTGGCACTCAGGTAGTTAATCATCTTGATTCTGTCTTCTTCTTTATCTACCTGAGGTTCTTGTTGAACCACATCCTTTTGTTCAGGACTTTCTTGAACTGGGGAGAGAGTAGGCATTCCTTTGTACAGTCTTTTTCTTCTTCTCTCTTCTTTGACTTGTACTAGGAGTTCTGCATCTTCTGCCTCCTTCTTCTCTCTTGACCTTTCCAGGTCAACTAGTTCATTCAATTCATCCAAGGGA